>MU122360.1:0-16645 GCA_014904905.1 Wilcoxina mikolae CBS 423.85 | reverse complement strand
GGGCAGTACACCTTCTCGATCGAACAGCGATAGTCACGACACTTAGCTGGCGAAGACATCAGTCTCGAACACTTAGGGCGGTATGCTACTATACGCCTAGGTCCCCGATAGTTAGAGATGTCATGAGTTGTAAACGCACTATCACGCCATTGCGGGAACTTTCGGGTCAGCCGTGCATGATAGTTTCGACCAGAAATACTTCACCTTATCAGCAATATGGGACAGCCGGCTAGAGCGGGGTACGCCTCTTCACTCTCTGGCAGGCACACGTCAGAGTTTGAGAAGCGGGACTTTACTATGGGGATAACTATACAGTCTAGGGACTCCATATGTTAACTGCACCCCGGTAGTTTAATCTACCTGTTGAGAACTTGTGTGTGGGTCGACTTCCCGAGTAACGGCAGATCGCAGGTGGTCTGGTCCGACATAAGCTGCAGCCCTGTAATGGGAGTAAAAGCCAGCGAGATGGGAGGTACGATACGTGGCATAGCAGCGGCTGGTCGCCGACGTAAGTCTATGAGGGTAAACATATCCCTGCAACCCACTATGCGATTTAGCATTGAGTCGAGAGATCTAAGTGGAAGTGATGGTTCGATAAAACGCGTCAGCGGTCGTTGCCGAAACCTGTTTTCTGCGTAAGCATACAGACCAGAAGAAAAGCAAACGGGCTTGTCAGCTACGTGGCAAAACCTGGCGGCATGAGGATAACCTATAGGGATGCCTCGCACTTTAGAAAGTGCCGAACGTCAAACGGAAAAGTAGCGCAACCTACCGAGATCGAGTAACCAGCCTAACGATTGGAGGCCATAGCTATCTTAGTACAAACGCTGAAGTCATAGAGAGTATACGAGTAACTCGCTCTATACAAGAACCACCTTTGCACCTGCAAAGTAAAACATCAAGCTCTAGCAGCAATCCACAGTCAGAACACACCAGCGGATAAGACACTAAAATATTATTGTTGTTTTTCTACTTCAAAAATATTTATTCTACAAATATACTTTATGAATTTTCGAGACCTTGACTCTATTGTTCTTTACGCTCACGCCCTCTACGAATGAGCTATTACCCCAGCCGATTTTAGGTTGGCGAGTATTTATATCCACACGTATGATATTGAGTACGAATATTTTCACTGGTTCTACACTCGTGAACTTCCTTCCGAATACCATAACCTCCCAGTCAATGACTACGTGGTTCAATCCAACTACGACGATTCTGAAGACTACCTTCAGGATACGTACGACTTCTAAGGAAGTAGGCGGCTATACTTTACCCCTAAGTATCCCCGTAACAGTATAATATTTTGGACACGTCCAAAAAGTGTTTATGACTACAAATTGCATAGTTTGCGACAACCCAGCCTGCTGCACAATCCGATATCTCAACCATCCGGAAGGAAATATTCGACAGGGATTTTGCGCAGAATATTGTCAGGGAGGTTGCAGCGGAACCTGTGTTACGTGCAGCTTTTACACACGGCTGAGGAATAGGTCGCAACAAGAAAAAGTACCGCGACAAGCGTTACCTCTACAAGGACAACTAGTTACTGGTCCTTTTACATTCCCCTCTCGACAACTTCATAATGGCCAGCAACAGGCGCCGACTTCTCTCAGGAGCCAACCAGTTGGCACCAACATCATCTGGAGTCGCGAAATCCAAGCAGCCCTCCAAACCCTTACCAGAATGGGTCAGGAAACTGCAAGAGCAATACGAAGCCTCGAGGAGACAGTATCTCGACTCCAAGAGAGACGAAGACACGGAGATGATCGACAGCGTGCAGGCCCAAGTCAGTCATCTGGATCAGGAGTTTCAACGACTGGTCGAGGCCTGCAACAACGAGAAACAAGCGATCGAGGCGGAATTCGTAGACGTTCGGCTAGGTTGTCAACTCTTCAGTCAATAGGTGGAAACCGACAAAGTCCTCGAACAACAGGTCATAGTAGGACACGAGGAACAGATTCGGGGTCTCAACGCAGTGTTGAACGTGACCAGGACGGGACTGGCAGCGCTTCAATGTCAGAATGATTATGTGGTTAAAGAAGCCACGAAGGAATTTGACAAGCTACGTGATAGGATAATGGAGTGCGAAAATCAGATAAGGGCACTCCAGATTAAAATGTTAGCATGGAACACAGCGATGAAGTCGCAACAAGAAAGGATGGCAAGGATAGAGAAAAGGTTTGCAGAAGAAGTACCCTCTTGGATGGACCACCAAGTTTTGGAAGCACGGGTCAACCAACTCCAAAAGGAACATACAGGATTAACTTCAGCTTTTGAGAAAGCTAAGGTTTCAGAGTCAACACCGGTCCACCCGGACAGACAAATTCAGATCCAACAGTGGCAGCAACGGACGGAGGAGCGAGGCAGAAGTGTTTCGCCAATTTCAGATTCGGATGTTGCGGAGGTCGTTGGCTTAAGAGGAGGATCTGGAACCGATGTTGGTTTGGGAGAAGCTCCTGCGGCGGAGGAGGTTCAACCGGGACCATCCAATCAACCACCACCTGCGGGCGAAACTGGAGAAGATCCACCTCCACCAGGGTCACACCGTTTGGGATCTCACAGCTCAGGAAACGGAAAGGGTAGGCACCGTCAAAGAACGAACACTCAACAGCCGGAGAGGCATCGAGAATCACGACTCAAATTGTCAGACCCAGCAAAGTTTAAAGGAAGGTCATCTGAGGATTTTGATGTCTGGTGGATAAGTATGGAAGCATTCATCGCGGACCAACCACATCTGTTTACCAGCCCAGGTCTCAAAATTCAGTACGTACGTGGACGACTGGAAGATAACGTATTGGCTTGGCACATGCAGTGGGAATCAGAGGTACATGCCGGAAAACACCTTCGCAGCTGGTCAGTATACCGAGCGGCAATCAATGCCCGTTTCCATAATAAGCACCAACAGGAGACTGCGAACAAAGCACTCACCGAACTTAGATACGGTGGGAACGTTCAGGACATGATTACGGAGTTTGATACCCTGAACGCAAAAGCAAAGGTTTTTGGAGTAGCATATAGAACTATGCTAATGAGCAAGCTACCCTCCGAAATCTTTAAGCATCTTACTCTTATCAATCCGGCTGATAAGACAGATGAGGAACTTCGAGAAATTATTATCAATGCCGGCAAAAATGTTGAAGTCTGGAAAGCGAACGAGAAGAATTTCGGATTTATGGGAAAGTCACGGATATCCGAAACATCTTCCGGACGAGTCAACAAAGACAGAGGCAAGATCCAGAAGCCTAGGGGTCTTGGTTCTGGATTCCAATGACAGCGTCAACATTTTGAACAGCGAGGTACTCAGCAACGGTCAAAGGACAACAGGGGTTCATCTAAACCTAACCCCTTTGTGAATGCTGAAGGAAAAACCTTCAAACAACTGACGGATGGGATCGAAAACTCGGAGCTGGCTCGACGGCGAGCAGCAAAGGAATGTCAGCGCTGTGCATGGCCCGCTGACAGAAAAGGCAACCATAACACCATGAAATGCATTCGGGACATCAAATTGTCAAAGGGAACTGCCGACTTCGGCCACCCGAAAGCATATCAGAAAATGAAGGTCGGGGCGAACGACCCGTATACCGGTTCTTCGTGGACCACACGGACAGCGATGGAAAAATACAGCTGTTTCCGATACGAGCCATGCTGGATTTGGGATCGACATCTTTTACCATATCACCTCAGTGTGCCAAGGTATTTAAGATTCCGGTAGTCAAACGTTCAAAAGGAACGAAAGCAAAAGATTTTAGCGGTAAGTCAACACAACTTCCTGGATTATATACAATACCGTTAGGATTGGCTTTTGGGAATCATCGCACACTCGAGACGTTCGAGATTGTGCCGATGCATGCTGACTACGATGTTCTTATACCTGCGTGGTATTTGAAACAACATAAGGTGCAGGGAGCAATATACGGATGTCTACACTTCACCGAGTGTGAACAAAAATGTTACATTCACGGACATCTCCACACCAATTGGGAGATTACGTACGATGATCGTATCGCTACCCGAACCGACGCTATCAATATCGGCGCTTTATGCTTCGCATCAACAAGCATATTAGCAGAAAAACTTCCTTCACAGTATCATAAGTGGATGTTACTTTTTGACCCTCACGAAGCTGAAAAGCTACCCTCTCACGGTCCTCATGATCACCAGATTAACCTGAAAGTACCTGACGATCAGATTAATGTCGGACCAATATACCAGCTTTCGCGAGAAGAAGAACGGTTGCTTAAAGAATACATCGATAAGATGATAAGAGAAGGAAAGATAAAACCGTCCATGGGACAGGCAGGGTCACCTATCCTTTTTGTGCCTAAGCCCAATGGACGAGGCCTGCGTCTTTGTGTCGACTATCGAAGACTAAACTGTTTGACAATCAAAGACAAGATGGCTCTACCATTAATGGATGAATTGCAAAGTAGGATGAAAGGAGCAACTTGGATAACAAAATTGGATATGAAATCGGGATATCATTTGATTCGAATGGCCAAACGACATGAATGGAACACGGCCTTCAGAACGACATTCGGATCATACGAATACACGGTTATGCCGTTCGGACTCACCAACGCACCAGCAACCTTTCAATGTTGGATGAACAGTATTCTTCAGCCATTTTTAGGAGGACTTAACGATATCACGGTTGTCTATACCGACAATGTCCTTATCGCCACCAAGGGAACACAAGAGGAACACCACGAATATGTAGGCAAGATACTTCAAGTCCTACAGGATAACAACCTCGTGGTGGAAATCGACAAGTGCGAATTCGACAGGCAGGAAGTTGAATTTCTCGGATTCCTAGTCAGCGGAGAAGGACTCAAGATGGCACCAAGTCGCAGTAAAGCCATAACAAAATGGCCAATACCTAATAACCAAAAGGAAGTTCAGGTTATTATGGGCCTGTGGAATTTTTATCGACGATTCATCAAGGGATTCGCTGGTATCGTCGCACCTATCACAGACACCCTTAAGGGAGACAGAAAGAACTTCCAGTTCGGAGATGCAGCTAAACCAGCTTATTATAAGATTTGCATCTTATTCGCAGCAGAAAACACGCCAATACTTCGACATTACGACGACGACAGACCTGCCATGGTCGAAACAGATGCGTCGGACTTCGCCATGGGAGCAGTTCTCTCATAGAAATTTGATGATGGCAAAATACATCCAGTCGCCTTTATCTCGAAGAAGTTTTCACCTGCCGAACTAAATTACCAAATATACGACAAGGAAATGCTCGCCATCGTATACACATTCAAGACATGGAGATGTTATCTCCAAGGAGTAACACATACAACAACAGTCTTTTCTGATCACATGAACCTCCAATACTTCAAAGAAACGCAACAGCTTAACAGAAGACAAGCACGATGGGCGGAAGTATTGCAAGAATACAATTTTAAGATTGTCTATCGAAAAGGAACGGCTAATGGAAAAGCCGACACGTTATCAAGGCGCCCGGAGTTCGCTCTAAGAGAGGGAGATACAACTTCGGCAACCTTGTTAAGACCAGAGCATTGGTTAGAGGTTGGAGCGATGGATGTAGACAATGAAGATTGCGAAGAAATCAGTTTGGCAGGATTTACGGTTAGTCAGTTGATGGAGACAATGAAGGAAAAATTTAAAAAGGAAGCTGGTCAGGATGAGGAATATCGGAAGATATTACGGAAGGTACAAGAGAAGAATCAGAATGTTGACGGAAGGTTTGGAATAGATGAAGAAAGGATGTTGTGTTGGAAAGGAAGGTTATATGTACCAGAGGGATTTCGGAAGGAGGTACTCCACCAGGAACACGACTCACGCATCGCCGGACACTTTGGTCGCGAACGTACACTGGAACTCATCACAAGGAATTTTTACTGGCCTAAACTCGAAGACGACGTACGGGAAAACTGGAACAAGTGCGACTCATGTCAACGAATGAAGACACCACGACACGATAAGCACGGTTTACTTCACCCACTCGAGTTACCATCGTCACCTTGGACTTACATTTCGGTCGACTTCATTACCGACTTACCGGAGTCCAACGGCAATAAAAACATCATGGTAGTAGTCGACAGGTTTACCAAAATGGCGCACTTTATTCCCACCGACAAGCTGGAATCATCCACGGTCGCAAAGCTGTTTCTCAATAACGTATGGAAGTACCACGGCATGCCACTCGACACAGTGTCAGACCGAGATGCAGTCTTTACCGGGCATTTCCTAGCCGACTTGTACCAATTCCTGGGAATCAAGCGTTCCATGTCTACGGCTTTTCATCCGCAAACCGACGGTCAGACCGAACGTATCAACCAGACCATCGAACATTTTTTATGCACGTATTGTAATTACGAGCAGTCCAACTGGAGCGAAATGTTGCCTATGGCCGAATACGCATATAACAATTCGAAGCATGCGTCCACAAAGATCACGCCCTTCTACGCCAACCATGGGTACGAAGCGCGTACGAATTGGCCAACG
Organism: Wilcoxina mikolae CBS 423.85; assembly: GCA_014904905.1. NCBI lineage: Eukaryota > Fungi > Ascomycota > Pezizomycetes > Pezizales > Pyronemataceae > Wilcoxina > Wilcoxina mikolae. The sequence goes on along the minus strand of MU122360.1, from coordinate 10,165 downwards.
GAGGTTCAGTTTCGCAACCCCGGTTCAGAACTGTATGCACATTACATGGTCGAGGTTTATCGCCGTCTAGAACCACAGCTGGAAAACACTAAGGAAAGGATGGGTCAATACTACGACCGTAAGCGATGCCCGGCTCCTCAGTACAAGATCGGAGACTTGGTTATGCTTAACGGAAGCAACATTCGGACAAAATGACAGTGCCGAAAACTCGATGATAAGATGTACGGACCATTCAAGATCATCAAAGTCGGAGGCAACAAACGATGGTGTCGACTCGAACTCCCCACAACGTGGAAAATTCACCCAGCTTTTAACGTCGCTCTGCTCGAACCATATTGAGGTGACCCCTTAGAGAGGGAGGTACCTCCAATCGAGGCCGATGATGGCGGCTGGACACCTGAGTCAATTGTGGCCAGCGGGCCGACGGATGACGATCATCGGAAGCATGTATTTCTGGTCAAGTGGACCGGTTATTCACACGACGAGAATACTTGGGAATCATTCGAGCATCTTAACGACATCACACCCGAACTCATCACCGAATACTACACTTAGAATCCAACAACGGAGAAGGACTCTCGGTGGAAATCTCAAGGAAGGAAATCCCTAGTACGAAAGAGACGGAAGTAATGAATTTCATTTGTTAAACTCAAACCGCGCTGAGTTACATGGAGGTTATTATTATGTTAAAAAGAATTTTTATTTTCATTTTTGATATCCTTAGTTATGATTTATTATGACACGCTGTCTGAGTGGTATCTATTGTTTGAACACTTCTTATGATGGAGATTCTGTTGAGGTGACCAGAACTAGAGAGGGAGGTACTGTTAGGGGTTTTCCCTTAGCAGGTGTACGAGGTACGAAGGATGTCCATGGCAATCTGCGTTCGGTCACCTGTTACTATGGTTGGTCGATGTTACACCCGCAGCTATCCCATCTTTTGAGCGACGAAGTCCTATGCGACATACGAGCCTATCCAATACCGAGCCCTGACAAAGCGGAATGGTCAACCCGTGCGTGGGCAGTACACCTTCTCGATCGAACAGCGATAGTCACGACACTTAGCTGGCGAAGACATCAGTCTCGAACACTTAGGGCGGTATGCTACTATACGGCTAGGCCCCCGATAGTTAGAGATGTCATGAGTTGTCAACGCACTATCACGCCATTGCGGGGACTTTTGGGTTAGCCGTGCATGATAGTTTCGACCAGAAATACTTCACCTTATCAGCAATATGGGACAGCCGGCTAGAGCGGAGTACGCCTCTACACTCTCCGGCAGGCACACGTCAGAGTTCGAGAAGCGGGACTTTACGATGGGGATAACTATACAGTCTAGGGACTCCATATGTTAACTGCGCCGCGGTAGTTTAATCTACCTGTTGAGAACTTGTGTGTGGGTCGACTTCCCGAGTAACGGCAGATTGCAGGTGGTCTGGTCCAACATAAGCTGCAGCACTGTAATGGGAGTAAAAGCCAGCGAGATGGGAGGTGCGATACGTGGCATAGCAGCAGCTGGTCGCTGACGTAAGTCTATGAGGGTAAATATATCCCTGCAACCCACTATCCGATTTAGCATTGAGTCGAGAGATCTAAGAGGAAGTGATGGTTCGATGAAACGCGTCTGCAGTCGTTGCCGAAACCTGTTTTCTGCGTACGCATACAGACCAGAAGAAAAGCAAACGGGCTTTTCAGCTACGTGGCAAAACCTGGCGGCATGAGGATAACCTATAGGGATGCCTCGCACTTTAAAAAGTGCCGAACGTCAAATGGAAAAGTAGCGCAACCTACCGAGATCGAGTAACCAGCCTAACGATCGGAGGCCATAGCTATCTTAGTACAAACGCTGAAGTCATAGAGAGTATACGAGTAACTCGCCCTATAAAAGAACCACCTTTGCACCTGCAAAGTAAAACATCAAGTTCTAGCAGCAATCCACAGTCAGAGCACACCAGCGGATAAGACACTAAAATATTATTGTTGTTTTTCTACTTCAAAAATATTTATTCTACAAATATACTTTATGAATTTTCGAGACCTTGACTCTATTGTTCTTTACGCTCACGCCCTCTACGAACGAGCTATTACTCCAGCCGATTTTAGGTTGGCGAGTATTTTTATCCACGCGTACGATATTGAGTACGAATATTTTCACTGGTTCTACACTCGTGAACTTCCTTCCGAATACCATAACCTCCCAGTCAACGACCACGAGGTTCAATCCAACTACGACGATTCTGAAGACTACCTTCAGGATACGTACGACTTCTAAGGAAGTAGGCGGCTATACTTTACCCCTAAGTATCCCCATAACAATTATTTTGTTGCATGCTGTCCCAAGGAATCCAGGGTCCACTTGTATTGTTGGACTCTGGAGATTCATAGAATGGAGGGAATGTCGATGGGCAACGTTGTCGGATTGGATGCATTTCAGGAAATATGAGTATTCGAATTGCGTATTTTCTTCGCATGTGATTAAGTAGTACAGCTACCGGAGGGAGGGCAGATTCGTTGTGTAAGGCTATTGTTGGTGATATACCGAAGGCTTCAAGTATACATCGAAGAGCTGTGTTCTGAACTGTTTCAAACTTCTGTTGATACGTTGCTTGCCCTTTCCACCATACTTCGGCCCCAATATCGCAAACAGGTATAACACATGCATTGTAGAGTTGGCAGACTGCGCTAGGAGTTAATCCTGATTCTGAATTGGCTAGTGATTTGAGGGCTCCAAGGGCTCTTTTGCCACTTGCCGCCTTCAGCATAATATGGTGTTTGAAGTTGATTTTCCTGTCAAACCAAATACCAATCCACCTTACCACGTCCGGACATAATACCCTTAGTACCAGGGGAGATGGTTGTGCCATTGGGTAGGATAATCCTTTCATCGTCTGTGGTGTCGCCGTTTCGTTTATTGTGGAAATGCATCATCTCTGACTGTGAGTCCTCAAATCGTACAGTATTTATTGCGGCCCATGTGAAAGCTGTTCGTGCAGCTGCTTCCAGGCAATGTGTATTATAGGCTTTTGATTTACTTCGAACCACAATAGCAACATCATCAATGTAGCTTGGAGTCCAGAAGCAGGGGTAGTGTGTTGTGAGTTCATAGAAGAGAGGACTGAGATACAGGAGGAAAAGAATTGGTGATGCGGGTGATCCTTGAGGGATCCCTGTTCGGACAGGACTGAGGTCTTCTTTTCTTCCATCAAATGCCAGTGCTGTTGTGCGGTTGGATAAGAAGTGTTCTACCCACAATTGAATTGGTATTGGATAGCCCATTTGTCGTAGGGTTTGGAGGAGGCGATCTTTAGATACATTGTCAAATGCACCGCTTACATCCATAAAGAGGGCAGTGGTAATTTCTTTTGCTTGCTTTCCTTGTTCAATTTCATGTGTAAGTGCCATGGCAGCATCAATAGCAGAACGTTGTCTTCATCCCCCTATTTGATCATTGTGTAGTAGGTTGTATTCTTCAGCCATATATACAAGGCGGTTTGCCATCAACTTTTGAAGGATCTTCCCAAGGCAATTGACAAGAGCAACAGGTCGGTAGGCCTTCGGTATTGAATAATCAGGTTTTCCAGGTTTGGGGATAATCACAGTTGTTGCTTGTCGCCAGCAGGTGGGGTGGTATCCTGTGGTTCTGAGTAACGCAAACAGACTGTTGAATTGTTCGGTGGCTGCTAAGTAAGCATTTTGAAGATAGTGAAAGGGAAGTCCATCTGGTTCGGGGGCTTTGCGTGGTGCAGAGGTAACAATTGCTTGTTTGATTTCGGTAGGGGTAAATGTAACCCATGGCAGGGTTTGTCGATTGCGGACATCAGTCGGGGGAGGTGCTACTGGTAGTGGAGGGAACATTGTAGATCGGAAAAGGGCATCCTTTTCTTCAAAAGTAACAGCTGTTATGTTAGAGAATAACAGGAGTGGTGTTCTCTGGGTTTTGCTTGGTTTGGTATAACGGAGGGCAGTGAATATTTCGGTGCCTTGTGCATTTGCTAAAAATTCAATCCACATTGATGTTTTGGAGGTACGAATATCTCAGAATTATTGGTTGTGAACAGCTTTGAACTTGATATGGTCGCTATCGAGGCGAGTCTTCTTCCACTGCTTCTGGGCTCGGTTCATATTTGTTCGGGAGATTCTGAGTTGGGGTGTCCACCAGCGTTTTGAATGCGTTGTAAGTTGAAGGACAGGGGTAGATGCCTTTACTGCATCGAGAATCATGTCTCGTAGCAGTTCAGCAGCTTTATCGAGGTTTGATTCGGTCGGCTGTTCGTGTAGGTATTGCCAGAACATTCGTGAGGCTTGGGAAAGTGTATTGAGAGTTTTGGAAAATATGTCCCAATCTGTTTTGTTCCAGTTGTATGGTATCGTATTAGAGTCGGTGTTAACTAGTTCAGATTCTGCCACAATATCGAATCGAATTGTTGCATGGTCTGAACCAATTGAAGCATTGTCGTCCACTGCCCAGTTTGTAACTGAGTCATGGATCGCCTGTGATGTAAAGGCAAGGTCGATAACAGAGGTTCCCTTACCAGTTCGGTAATAGTATGTTGGGGTGTCCGGTTTATTGAGGAGGGAAAAGTTATTTCTTCCCATGTTCTGAACAATTTGGTCTGCGCGTTTGAGTGTTTTGATTTGTGAATTCCACCATGAATGATGGGCATTCATATCACCGGCAATAATACATCGTTCAGGCAATGGGATATTGGTAAAGATTCTTGGGATGGTGTAGAGGTTGGAGGATCCTTCATGTTTATTATAAATATTGAAGACTGTGATTGGTGAAATTGCGGGAGTTGATATTTCAAGTACTTGAATATCTGGATCCTGGCTGATGATGGTTCGTGGGGAGCATTTGATATAGGGATTGTTTTTGGCCACATAGGCAATTGTCCTATTGTGTTTTCTTAAGTTTTTAGGTGGTATCAGAAGCTCAAATCCTGGGTGTGTTGTAATGAATGTGTTGTCTGGGTTGAATTCAGGTTCTTGAAGTAAAAGAAGGTGGGCCGTTCCAACTGCAAAGTCAAGAAGTGTATTGATAACTATGGAGGAACTGTTGCAATTATGTTGTATAATTCGAATTTTGGATGATGAATAAGATGGTTGTTTAGACATGGGTGGGGGCTGGATGTTGTTTCATAAACTTGGCTCGTGCTTCGGCATGGAGGGTGGTGATTGTAGGGCATTTGTAATCATTGGTCCGATGATTTCCCTTGCAGTTGGAACATTTGAGAATATCATGGTCGCATTGATTCCCTTTGCTGGGACATGATCCACATGAGTGGGAAGTGGTAGTGTGAGGTTCAGTACATATATAACATATGGCAGGTTGTTTCATCGAAGGTAGGAATGGCCAGATTGTTGACAATTAGTACATTGATCGGTTGGTCGGGATACCACATATCGTTCAGCCTTGCGTGTTTTTCCGTCTACTTGAACTCCATGGTCTTGTATAAGCTTTGCTTCGTGTTCAGTGCGGACTGCAATAACCATTGTGGTTGCTTTTTTATGAGGTCGGGTCTCTGGCTTAGTCAGAGATCGTGGTAAGGTTGTGAGCTTGATATGATTGTTGTTCATCTCAATATCTTCTTTCAACAATTGCATTCCCATTTCACACTCGGAAAACATATTAATGTCGATGGAATGAACCATCATTCGGATGCAGGTTTCTTGTTTTTTAAGACTCTGGGCATTTGTATCAACTGAGCGAACTGTTTCCTCAATAGCAGCTTTGTGAGCTAGTACTAATTCAACAGGACATGCATCAGCAGTAAGGAGGACCAGATTGTGTTTGTGGTTTGGGGAAACATGGCCGATATTGGCCAAGGGGTCAGCCAGACACCTGCGGAGGGTTGCGTTGATTGCAAGTTTAAGTTGGGTAAGGTCGGCAGTGACTGATTGAACACTGTGTCTGGCAATTACCAGTGTACGTTGTTTTTTGATGAGGGGATGGGGGTTGAGGGTACGTCCATTCTTGTCCTTCGGGGGATCTGTCTTTGCCCATGCTGATGCAATTGCTGACCATAATGTGGGCTTTGGGGAAGTCCCTTCTGGGACTGCTGGTGTTTGTAGGTCTGGGGGTGCTGGAGGTGCATCTTTCTGTGAGGCTTGAATTTGTACAAGATATTCAACTCGTTGTCCAAGGGTGGCGATAGTTTTTAGGGCAATTTCATGTTTGGTTTCAATTGAGGCCAAGCGAGTTGCCAATTTTCGGTTTTGGGTGGTAAGACGTTTGTTGATTTTAAGGATATCCTTGTGAAGTGGTTCAAGGATAGTGTTGAATACCTTATGGATTCGGTCTTCGTCTTCATCATTGGGATCCAATAGGTTGGTAATGGGGTTTTGATAGTCTTCATCTTCGGAATTATCATCATCGTCAGAGCTTTGGTTATCAATCTCATCATCCTCTGGGACATCTCCAAGATTCAGATCTGCATTTCCCGAGTTTCCAATATTCAAGTTGTCCGGGTTAATTGGTTGTTGAGGTGGAGATGATGGTTGGAGTGTTCCAGAGGTTGCTCTGTTATGAGGTGAACCGATAGTCCTATGAGTGCTGGATCATGCACGAGAAATATTAAGCTGTGGGTATGTTGAGGTCGACTGCAGCCTACGTGAACTGCCATATTTGCCCTTACGTCCTCTTTTAGATATATAGCCCGTATGGGCTGTACTTGATACAGCTGGGGCGTCCATTGCAGAGAGTGGGTCTGAACTTGGATTTGGGTAGAGATGCATTCCTTATGTACTGGAAGCACCAGGTGGGGGTGGTGGTGGCTTAGGGTCTGACATGATTGTCTTGCCAGAGCTCACTGTATTCTAAATATGTTACAGTTATTGTAATTTTCTCAGTATTTGAATTTGGTAAAAATCCGACGTGTGAATGTTGTTATATATGGCCTCGGTACTACCTGTACCCAGAGAGGGTTAGAGCTTCACCTCCTTTGTCCTAGCAAGGTGTTGGAGCCTTGTACTAGAGCCTTTGCTTCCTCACAGCAGATACAGAGACACCCGTAGCGACAAGAGAACCTCTAAGAGGCCTGTAATGTGATGGGGCTGTAAAACCACTGCAAGAAAGGAAGTGCAACTTAACTCTGGAGGATTCACCCAAAGACTCTGGGGGTCAAGGGGGTCAATGGCGGCAAAGTAGCCGGACGTCATCGCCTACACCCTGGTAGGTCTGCTGGGCCCCGGTGGCCAATAGGTTCCAAAGAAGGGTATGTAAAAAGAGCGAAAATTTGAAAATCGAGTGTTGCCAACTCAATTCTTGTCCGATTGAGCTGAAACTTCGGCAGGGTAGACCTGGCGGTGTGTCGAGACTGTGATATCAAGGGCGTTCCGAACGGATGACATCTCGGAGAGAAACGATGGGATTCGAAATTGTGTTTTTGGCTTCGAAAATCTTGGCCTAGACAGTCTGGGGCTTGTAGGGAGGTATGGAAGGTTCGTTCTAAGGGCTTTCAGGGCCGCTAAATCGATTGCCATTGTCCGTTTGTAAATCGGAGTTGATACCGTTGAGATAGAAGGGGGGGAGGTGTGAAAAAGTGACTTTTCGATGAATTTTTGTAACTATTGCCAATCTTGAGCTATTGGTCTGAAAATGCAGCGTGGGCCATGTTTATATGTAGACTCAATGCTCCCAGAGTATGAAGTCAATTGGACAAGAATTGGTTGTTGAATTATCGGTGGGGGCTCTTTTGCAGGGAGGGAAAAAGAGGGGTAAGGGGCTCAGTTTTCCACCCAACAACAATAGAGGTCCTGTGAAAGAGATGCCCTATCGTAGTGGGGGTAATCAGGGGTAAGGAATCGATTCGCAGTGTCCGTTTGTCGATAGCTGTTGTGGTTATTGACTTATTTTCGAAAAACGCTTTTGCTGGTGTGGTTATACAATTGTGGATCTGAAGATGATAACGATTCTGAAGATGAAGATTATCAAAACCCAATTACCAACCTATTGGATCCAAACAATGAAGACGAAGACCGAATCCATAAGGTATTCAAAGGTATCCTTGAACCACTTCACAAGGATATTCTTGAAATCAACAAACGTCATACTACCCAAAACCGAAAATTGGCAACTCGCTTAGCTTCAATTGAAGCCAAACATGAAATTGCTCTCAACACTATCACCACTCTTGGACAACAAGTCAAATATCTTGTTCAAATTCAAGCCTCACAGAAAGATGCACTGCCAGCACCCCCAGACCTACTAACACCAGTAGTCCCAGAAGGCACTTCTCCTAAGCCCACATTATGGTCAGCAATTGTATCAACATGTTTAAAGAAAGACTCCCTGAAAGACAAGAATAGACATACCCTCAATCTCCGCTACCTTACCAAAAAACAACTCACACTGGTAATTGCCCGACAAAGTGATCAATCAGTCACTGCCAACGTTACCCAACTTAAACCTGCAATCAATGCCATCCTGGGCAGGTACCAGGCTGACCCCTTGGCCAACATTGGCCATGTTTCTGCAAACTACAAACATAACCTTGTCCTCCTTACTGCTGATACGTATCCTGTTGAATTGGTACTAGCTCACAAAGCTGCTATTGAGGAAACAGTTTGTTCTATTGATACAAATACCCAGAGTGTCAGAAAACAAGAAACTTGGATCCGAATGATGGTTCATTCCATCGACGCTAATATGTTTCCCGAATGTGAAATGGGAATGCAATTGTTGAAAGAAGATATTGAGATGAACAACAATCATATCAAGATCACAACTCTACCACAATCCCTGATAAAGCCAGAGACATGACCTCACAAAAAGCAACCACAATGGTAATTGCAGTCCGCACTAAACTTGAAGCAAAGAGAAAAAAGACCACAGAGTTCAAGTAGATAGAAGAACACACAAGGCAGAACGATATGTGGCATCCTGACCACCCGATCAATGTTACGATTGTCAACAATTTGGTCATTCCTACCTCCGCTGCAAACAACCTGCCATATATAATATATGTGCCGAACCTCACACTACTAATTCCCACAATGGTGAATCATATCCCAGCAAAGGGAAACAGTGTGACCATGATATTGTCAAATGTTTCAATTGCAAGGGAAATCACAGGGCCAATGATTCCAAATACCCAATAATCACCACCCTCCGTACCGAAGTACGAGCCAAGTTCATTAAAGACCACCCAAACCCCATCCATACCTAAAAGACCTTCTTATTCATAAACAAAAATTCGAATAATAGAACATAATTGCAACCGTTCCTCCTTAGTTATCAATACACTTTTTGACGTTGCAGTTGGAATGGCTGACCTTCTTTTACTCCAAGAACCTGGATTCAACTCAGACAATATATTCATTACAACACATCCAGGATTTGAGCTACTGATACCACCTAAAAACTTAAGAAAACACAATAGGACAATTACCAATGTGGCCAAAAACAACCCCTATATCAAATGCTCCCCACGTACTAATATCAACCAGAATTCAGATATTCAAGTTCATGAAATATCAACTTTCTCAATTGCACTGATCACAGTCTTCAATATGTATAATGAACATGAAGGATCCTCTAATCTCTATACCATCCCAAGAAGGTTCACCAAAATTCTATTGCCTGAACGATGTATTATTGCTGGAAATATGAATGCCCATCATACATGGTGGAATTCACAAATCAAAACACCCAAACGCATATATGAAATTGTTCCGATCATGGAAACTAACAACTTTTCCCTCCTCAATGAACTGGACACCTCAACATACTATTACAGAACTGGCAAGGGAATCTCTATTATCGATCTTGCCATTACATCACAAGCTATTCATAACTCACTTATGAACTAAGCGACAACCACACCAGCAAAACCGTTTTTCGAAAATAAGTCAACAACCACAATAGCTATCGACAAACAGACACTGCGAATCAATTCCTTACCCCTGATTACCCTCCTACGATAGGGCATCTCTCTCATAGGACCTTTATTGTTGTTGGGTGGAAAGCTGGACCCTTTACCCCCCTTTTTCCCCCCCCTGCAAAAGGGACCCCACCGATTATTCAACAATCAATTCTTTGCCGATTGACTTCATACTTTGGGAGCATTGAGTCTACATATAAACGAGGCCCACGCTTCAATCTCAGACCCAGAGCTCAAGATTTGCAATAGTTACACAAATCCATCGAAAAGTCGCTTTTTCACAC
>MU122359.1:2933-47804 GCA_014904905.1 Wilcoxina mikolae CBS 423.85 | reverse complement strand
ATATGGAGTCCCTAGACTGTATAGTTATCCCCATAGTAAAGTCCCGCTTCTCGAGCTCTGACGTGTACCTGCCGGAGAGTGTAGATGCGTACCCCGCTCTAGCCGGCTGTCCCATATTGCTGATAAGGTAAAGTAATTCTGGTCTACACAATCATGTATGGCTGACCCGTAAGTCCCCGCAATGGCGTGATTGTGCTTCATCAACTCATGACGTCCCTAACTATCGGGGGCCTAGGCATATAGTAGCATACCGCCCTAAGTGTACGGGTCTGATGAATTCGCCAGCTAAGTGTCGTGACTATCGCTGTTCGATCGAGAAGGTGCACTGCCCTCGCGCGGGTTAATCATTCCGCTTTGTCTGGGCTCGGTATTGGATATGCGTAGCTTCGTCGCTCAGAGGATAGGATAGCTGCGGGTGTGATGTTGACCATCCATAGTGACAGGTGATCAACCGCAGATTGCCATGGATATCCTCCATACCTCGTGCACCTGCTAAGGGATAACCCCTAACAGGCGCAATGCAGTGCACCGGGCTCTTATCGACTGCCAAGCAACAAGCATCTTTATTGCCCCGAGGCTGCTCAGGCGATTCGGGCTACCACACAAACCGGTATTCATCTTCACCCAGGGCCTTGATGGGCGGGTTATGATGTCTGTGAAGGAGAGTTGAAAGACGAGCATCTCGGTTCAGTATTTTGAGCATTTGGCTCTGATTGACGAAACAGAGGTACTGGTCATACCTATGGCTTACGACCTGGTTCTTGGCTTGCCTTGGTTCAAGACTAGGAACCCTACAGTTGACTGGGCGACCGTTTGACTTCTAGCCCTACGGACTCCTAGCAGAGAACACAGGTTAAAGACTGCAGACTCAAATGAGCCCGTGAGATCTGTGGCAACTCAGGTAACATCGGAGACTCTACATGTGGAGGGTGGGGTTTCAGACATATATCTGCTTGGAGTCACCGCATTCGAGGATCTCATAGCTAGCGATGAGGTTTTCAAGGCATTCGCCATATACATTGGTGATTGCACAGGGTTGCCGGGAGCTTCTATGGAAGGCATCACCCCCAAAGGTGAGAGGAGTCTCTGGAGCTAGACGAGCCAGCAGGAGTAGCAGTGGTTGTTGCGGCAGAAGAGTTACCAACAATGTGGGGCTTGAATGACTGTTACCGGCTCACTAAGACACGAAAGGAGGAGGCATATCACAGTCATGCACCATTGTTACGGGGCGGTATGGTGATTTGAAGGGTGTGTCTAAGGAGAGATTCCCGGTGACTTCCTTCTCATCGCTCTTCGAAGGCTTTTTAGAGGAAACTATCGAAGAAGACGGTTTCGGCTTGAGGAGTGTAGGTAGAGGATGTGAGTATCAAAGGTTGCCCGGTCAGAGCAAGAAGGAGAATACACTTAGTTAGTGCGTTTGCGAAATTCGAACGTTCGAACACATATTAGAGAAGGTAAAAGACTCGGCTTGGAGTGCAGAAAAGGCTTGCTTCTCTCTATCTACTGGTATTCCTGTACATATATACTCCTCAGTACTACCATACCCCTGGCATCTCCGAACTTATTAGTGCTGGTAGTGGTGGGAACGGACTTTCCCACTATACCAGCTGGTACCGCTACTCCCGGGAATTCCTACCCTCCATCAGACTATTGAAAATACACAGCTAACGAGTATAGATGGAGCTGCACCTGAAATGGTGCTTACAGAAGATGGTGGCCATATTCCCGCCAAGTATCAGGAATTCGTGGAGGTCTTTAGCAAGGTCAAGGCAGAGATGCTGTCACCGTACCGGTCTATTGACCATGCGATCAATGTGTCACCCGATTTAAAGTTACCATATGGGTGCATATATAACCTGTCAGAGGTTGAACTAAAGACTCTGAAGGCTTACATCAAGACGAACCTAGCAAATGGATTTATCCAGCAGTCATCCTTAGCTGTGGCAGCACCGATACTGTTCCCCAAAAGAAAGGACAGAGGATTAAGAGTTTGTGTGGACTACTACATGCTCAATAAGGTGACAGTACCCTCTCCCATTGATCTCAGAGATGCTTGACTGTGTTGGCAGTACCAGGATCTTTACAAAACTCAACCTTCGCACAGCCTATCACCTTATTCCCAGTAAGGAAGGTAACAAGTACAAGATGGCTTTCCGAACCCGATACAGTCAGTTCGAGTACAAGGTTGTGCCATTCAGCCTGACGAATACACCGGCTACTTTTCAGTCTGACATTGACAATTGCCTGCGGTCTTACATCGATGACTTTGCTGTGTAGTTCCTCGATAACAATCTGATCTACTCCACCGACGAGAAGGAGCACAATGAGCACATGCAGAAGGTACTACAATGACTGCAAGAGTTCAGCCTCAATTGCAAGGCAGAGAAGTGCCAATTTGTGGTCTCGAAGATTGGCTTCCTTGGCTTTGTCATCTCTGCCGATAGTGTCAGCATGGAAACGGATCGGATCGTGATGATCAAGGATTGGCCAACTTCCAAGTCAGTACGGGATGTCTAAGTCCTTCTCGAGTTTACATACTTCTACCGGAGGTTCATCTGAGAATATGCCAAGATGATACTCCTGCTCACCGAATTACTAAAATCCAATGGGCAGAAGTCCAATGGGCAGAGCAAGAGCAGTAAGCCGAAACCATCAAATCGATCGCAGCTGATCAAGTCGAAATGGGAATGGACTCGAGAAGCTGAGCTGGCTTTCCAGAAACTCAAAAAGGCCTTCATCGCAGTACCGATTTTGCAGCACTTCAACCCAGCCAAGCCGATCATCCTCCAGACGAATGCTAGTGGCTTGCGATTGCAGGCATCCTGAACCAGTATGATGGCTTCGGAACCCTTCGGCCAGTCAATTTTTACTCTCGTAAAAACTCTCCGGCTGAACAGAATGACGACATGTATGATCGGAAACTTCTCGCCATCGTTGATACCTTCAAGTAATGGCGGCACTATCTGGAGGGCACCCATTACAAAGTTCTGGTGCAGCGTGACTACAAGAACCTTGAGTATTTCCAAACTTCCAAAGTGCTCTCACGGTGACATGCTAGGTGGTCAGAAATTCTCTCAGCGTACGACTTCAGCATCGAACACTTAGAAGGCACCAAAAACCCTGCCGACGATCCGACTATGAGATCTGCTATGAGAAGCCTATCAGATGGCTCTTAGCAACCACTATACCTGTTATTGAACCCTACGATGACCTCCTACCGGCGATTCAGAAGGCCCAAGCTACTGACTCATAGGCGGTTGACATCTCATGTAAGCTAGTCCATAACCCAATGGCCACAACCGAAGCCGAAGCCGATGAGAACTAATCGAGTGTTATCGCTGGAGGTCTGATCTACGAGGGGAGAATATACATCCCTGCGGACGATGTTCTCCGTGGCAAAGTGATAAGTCTCTTTCATGACAACCCTGAGTCTGGTCACTTTGGAGCTCTTAAAACTGCTGAGTTAGTCTCTAGAGATTTCTTTTGGCCCACAATAGACACGTACATAAGAAAGTACATCAGCGGCTGCAAAGTATGTCACCAAATCAAGGTGCCATAGCATACCCGCCATGGATTCAATATGTCACTGCCACCACAGTCCCGACCCTCGGAAGGTATCACCATGGACTTTATCACAGACCTGCTAGAATTAACCGCGTCCAAATACACGGCGATCCTAGTCATTGTTGATAGACTGACAAAGATGGCAATCTACCTGCCCTGCAGCAAGGATGTTGACTCACCAGAGCTGGCCAGGCTCTTCCTCGAGCATGTAATCTGTAAATGCGACGTCACTAACAACATCATCACCGATCGGGGTACCCAGTTCATGAGCCGATTCTGTGTCAGAGTCTGCTGTCACATGAGTATAGATCACTGACTGTCGACGGCATTTTATCTGCAGACAGATGGCCAGACAGAGTGCCAGAACCAGACAATGGAGTAGTATCTCCGAGCCTTCTCCAACTATAAGCGGAATCACTGGGTGGAGCTCCTACCATTGGCCGAATTCGTGTACAACAACACTGTACATACTTCAACAAGGATGACCTCCTACTGGGCTGACTACAACTACCACCCGACAATGAAGTTCAAAGCACCCAAGGGCTTAGTCCGGTTGAAGTCGGAAGCCGAAGCAGATACCTTGGTAGCCAGGCTGGAAGAGACATACCGTACCCTCCAGAACAACTTACTGGAAGTCCATGCCCACCAGAGAAAGTACTTTGACAGCAATGAAATGACGTTCGAGGTCGGAGACAAGGTCTAGCTCTCGTCCCGGAATATCAAGATAGCGAGGGTATCAAAGAAGTTAGATTACAAGTGCGTAGGACCATACACGGTGAGTAAAGTCATCAACAAGAATGCTTACAAATTAGACTTACCAAAGACGATGCGTATACACAATGTATTTCACATCTCCCTGCTTGATAAGTACTTGCCACCTGCCATTGGACAGCTGCCTTCGGAACCGCAACCTACGATTGTCGATGATACAGATGAGTCGGAGGTTGATCGGAATCTCGACTCCAAGTGACGCTACTTGAAGATTCACTACCTCGTTCAGTGGGCCGGTTACAACTACCTACATATGAGTTGAGAGTCAGCAGAGAACCTCAAGAATGCTCAAGAACTAGTCGATGGGTTCCATCAGGAGCACCCAACAAAGTCACAGCCATAATCGATGTCATCACCGCAATACGGTTCAGAGGTGAATTATGGTTCAGAGGTGAATTTCAGTTCAGAGGTGGACTTGAAGGTTCTAGGGTCAATTGGACGTTTCCTTCTCTTCTCTTCTCTTTCTTCTGTTTGTTTCTTATAGATCTCAGCCCGGTATAAACGGCGTCGGCATGGATTTTGCCATTGCCACGGGAGGTGAAGTTTCTCCGTGCGCTGGATCCGCTGTGAAGCCGCCATGATGGCATCGATCAGTCGTAGAACTTATGTAAATGTACGAAGGTGTACTCACCTTATCCTGTCTTTCTTTATGTATATATGTTACAGCCCAGGAGGTCTGCTGATAAAGAGGGGGATGATGTAATGGTGGTACCAGGTACGCTTGGCCTGGCAAGTACACTTGGCCTCATAAGTGCACTTGGCTCGCAGGTACACTTGGCCTCGTAAGTGCACTTGGCAGCCGAGGCTGGGTAATTGCCCTTTATATATAATCACCTCGCGAAGTGCTTTTGGCACGCTAGCGATTATCTTACCTACATTACCTTTCACTTGATATTTATCTCTTATTCCCATTTGCAACCGTATCTAAGCATATCCATCCATACGAGGACGTACATCCTTATACTTTAGCCCGGTTTTTGCCTTTTCTCCCCGAATGAGTGTCACCGATTCGACTCCCACGCAAGGTGGCAAAGCCGCCCCCGGTGCTAGTATGTTATAAAATGTGTGCGACAAATACAAATGACAGGTAAAAATCGTTCGCCATTGTGATAGTGTGAATCTTGATTGTGATAGCAATGTTGAGAGTGGTTGCAGTGGTACACAACCCCTGTTGGCAGTTGCTTAATATATGTGTGACCCTGCCGTGGGAGTATTGGGAGTGGTAGGTAGATGCCTATATAGGTATCCACTGCAACCCATATATTTTGCTGATAGTGTCGTTGGTATCGTTGGTGTCATTGGTGTCGTTGGTATCATTGGTGTTGTTGGTGTTGTTGGTGTTGTTGGTGTTGTTGGTGTTGTTGGTGTTGTTGGTGTTGTTGGTGTTGTTGGTGTTGTTGGTGTCATAGGTGTCGTCGGTGTCATCAGTGTCGTCAGTGTCGTCAGTGTCGTCAGTGTCGTCGGTGTCGTCGGTGTCGTCGGTGTCACTCATTCAGACGGTGGAGCTTTGGGAATAGCAGTGGAATGGCTCTGTTAGAGATGAGAAATTGGAAGCAGACTTGCTGAAAGACCTTGATCCTGCGGCAGAGACGTAATTCACGATGGGGAAATAGGAGACAAACTGGGAGGTGCGGATTTGCTAGTCGGGGCCTTTGACGACACAACAGCGGGACTAATCGAGGTGCATGCGTTTCGAGGTTCTTGCAACTGGAGAGCTTCTGGTATGCCGTCGATATCCTTCGGCGGCGGCGCCACAGATACGAGTTAGGGCGTAGCCTTCGGCACTTAAGGAGGGATAGGGTGGTGCTGCTCGAATGCACGGAAAATTGAATGGAGAGGTAAGAAACTGGTGAGGGAAAGGCATGCACATGTTCCACACACACTCCTCCGCACAACCGACTTCCTACGCTTGCATACAATATCACTCAATAGAGAATGATGGCCTATATTGCAAGTCATGTGAGTTTGTGTAACCCCGGCACCAGATATTATTTTACGAGCAGTCATGAGAATTATCCGCGTCATCAATTCCTTGGAGGCTATTCAGGCAGAAGAAGGCGCAGAATAGCAGCTGCCGGCAAAGGCCAAATAGTTACAATGGCCGGGAGGAGGGTGGGTCGCTGTACCTGCAATAAATGTTCTACCCGCAGACCAGCACAGGATCCAATCATGGATAATCACTACGGTAGATGACGTTCGTCAAGCACCAGCCGTTACAAGTACACTCATACGGGAAGTGGGGAAGGTGCATAATGCTATCGTGATAGTGTAAGTACTTACCGGATCGCGGCCGGTGTAAAATAACGGTGAGTCTAGTCTCGAGATTCATTGGTTCGTACCACCAGAAATTGACATTCTACGTCTTTTGTAAGGCATTTTCTGATTCTCCTCTGCGACGATAGTGTAGCGCCGACAGCACTGCTCTCCCAAAAGCATGCTTAAGGGAGCCAAATAGTTTACCAGTGTCAGAATCCAGTATCATTAGTACGAACAACCCATCGAAACATATCAAAGACAAATTTGCAAAGCAGAACAATCGCAGGGCCGAAAAACTTCAAAACATCATACCACAGCTCCATCTCAGCATGTCTCAGACTCCTTTATCTCAGCACCTCCCAATACTACATACCACCCCAGTTAGTGACCGTTAGGTTAGAGCGACGCGATGAACTCACATCCCGAAAACGCAATTGCCCATGTCCTACTCAGCCCACCATCCAACCAAATCTGATCAAAACCATCTTGTCGAAACCACTCATAAGCAACCTTCGGATTTGCAATGGCATAGTTGGCAAAGAGAATAGATTTCCAGCCCTTGTCGGCATTCTCGGCACGGCCGTTATCGAAATAGCGCTCCCATTCCGCCTTAACAAACTCACGTCTACGTATATACGGGGAGATTGCAGTGAGCGGAAGCATGTGGATCCTATTATCCAACTGTCAACAGAATACATCGGGGTGCAGAATGGGCTCTAAGAACGTACCCCTGAATATATTCGGTACGGTTTCCGAAGTATGTCGCATGATCACTAAGACAAACGATCGACTTAGCAGAGCATTGTACATTAGATACTATAAGATTCATACCACTTATTTTCAAACAGCTAAATGACGAAACTGTTAGAATTATTCGCCGGTAGCGTGTTTGGAGGGACTTACAATTCCGGAAACCATATTCTTGATAAACTCCGCCGGGTGAGTTTTATTGTCACTGCTCAACAACATATATTCATTCACCGTTCTTTTCAAAATGCTGAGCATAAGGTTTCCGCGTGCCTCCATGGCGGCGTCGCCGGTCACCATTCCCCACAATTTCATCGCGAATGCAAAGTTATAATCTTCAGAACTTGACTCTTGATCTTTACCATCACCACTCCAAAAAAGGCCCTTTGCCCATGAATGACCGTGAAACCAGTCGAAGGACCTGGAAACAGGAAAATATGGGTCATTCGTGCTAGGGTTAGCAACATTGCGTATCAAATTATTGACCCAGTCCCTGTTCTTATTTAACCAATCTGACTTATTGTTGAGTATCCTATCGAGGTCAACAATGGCGGCAGCGGTGTATATATGGTATCCGAAATCTATAAAGCATCAATCACAATTTCAAAAGAAGCAAGCCCGTTTTACGTACGGAAGTGGAGGTCTGGAATAAGTCAGTGTTTGCTTCTATTGGAATACAGTTTACGCACCATTGTAGAAAGGGCCCCCGAAATCTGCGCCAGGGTCCTTTTTATCCCAATATGCATTCGAGATTATGCCCCTCCAAGTTTCATCGTATACCAAAGGATGCTTCTGTTTATTGGAGGTCCATCTATCCATTGACTTCTTGAGACGATCCAATGCTTTGCGAGACTCTGCTAGAGCTATGTCTATACTTGCAAAAGCTAAGACTAGGCTATCCATCGGATTAGCAGCACGTTCGTTAGTGGGCACGGGGAAAACTAACTTGGCCAGCCTAGCCAGAGATTTGCCAGCGAAGTACACAGAAGCGTCGTCGGTGTTGAGCTCCAGGTCTTGTTGCATGTCCGCACTCCCCGACTGATAAATAGCCACTCTCAATTCGTCATTCATTTTCCCTGCATTAGGGAGCCAGGAGATATGGGTTGGCAGGTTTGTTTCCTGCATCGTCCAAGAGTCACCGAAGAAACCTAGCATCATACCCTTGCTGGGAGATCGCAATTGAAGATTCGATTTGCCCGCAAGTGTCCTTGAATCAAAGGAATCGACATGGTGGGGTAAAGCGAACATGAGCAATTTTCCAGCATTGTTATCACCCTGGCGGGTGAAATTGAAGGTATAACTTCCGGAGTTACCATCTACAGTGGCGTCGAGCGTTGTTCCAGTTGGATATGCGCCTGCGGCAAGATCGATTGTTGACTCGAACTCCGTGACTTTGCCATTGTCGGGGACTTTAGCAATTTGAATGATGCCGGTGAAAGGACCTCTTCCAAGAAGTTTCCTCCGATTCTCACTCATGTCGTACTGAAATTCCGGAGAGCCGGCGCTGGGAATGACATACATCAGCCAGGTTCTGTTGTCCTCCAGCTTGACCCTATATTTCTGTATTTCCGTGCGTGGACTTGGAGCTATGTTTACGGATTGGAAGAAAATCTCAGACCCCAGAACGGGGACCAAGTTGGAATACTGTGCAGTGACAAGACCCATTCCCTGGACCAAAGGGAACGTAATTTTCTTTGTTAAATTTCCGAATTTGGCCCGGTCCGCATGGATGTTAAGATTAACACTCATTCGCGATGTCGAATCTGCCGTGATTGTGGTTGTTTTGTTTTTGAACTCGGCTGCGGAAAACACAAAGTATTTAATGTCAGGTGGGTTGATGTAAAACTGAACCGGGTCTGTCTTCGGATCAGGTCCCATTGACTACCATCATATCAGCACACATCTGTAAATATCAAAGCGACTTGAAACCCGTACCAATTTGTCTTTTTCGGCATGAGAGACTACCATTCCACACCATTCAGGATTTTCGGTTCCATTGAGAAAAGTAACCAGATATGGTAGAGTCCAAGTAGCTCCCCGTTGAGAGTCCGGAAGCAACGCATTGGTGTAAAAGCTACGGGCATTAGCAAAGCTGTTCGGTAATTATTTTCGAAAAGGCCACAAACGTATTCGTCCCGACAGGATGCTCCGGATTGTCAAGGACCACCTCGCGGGAAACGGGATGCTTTGTTCTATTGAACATGGACAAAGGAGCATCTGTTGAGATTGGTCTATCGAAAATCGAGGTCATCTTGATGTTTCTTCTCGGTGTAAAGTTTTCGACAATCCAGCGTGATCTTGATGGAAGGTTAGGCGTGGGACCGTGGGTAAAATTCCAGTTAGGTCCTGAGAGGAATTGAATGGGCGATATCATCCGCTGAATGGGCTCTCCAGGGTATGAAATGGAGTCGACGCACCACGCAAAGACGAGTATTGTGAGTAAAGCTCTTTGCAGAGCAGGAATCAAGAATGTCAGCATTGTGTCATGTCTCATGCTCGACGCCACGATCCTAGTCAGGGCGGATATTTGTGAACGAGAAAAGATAGAATCAAGACGGCGTCTTGGTGAAGTGTATATGCAAAACAGAAGAGAAGAGAGGAAAAAAAGATGGGCAGATAACGAAATGGAGCGGTCGAGAATAGACAATATTTTTGAACGGATATAACTCCGTCATCCTTCTTATCAGAAATGCTAGGACTTCTTTCCCCTTCTTATATAAGTCCTTATATAAGTTGACATCAATGGCTCCTCCGTTTTGCAACGCCAGCAGAAGTCCAACGGGTTCCAGGTACGCTGCAAGATGGAACCAAAAGACCCTCCATGATACAAAGACTACCATAATTGGAGAAAGTGAGAATTGAAAGTTACTTACCCGACGTTTCCGGTGGTGGAGGTGTGGATTAGGGATACGATGAAGCTTCACCGACACGTTGCAAGTCGGTTCCCAACCGAATGTTTGAGCTAGTGCTCCCCGAAAGAAAGATTCCGTGGGCCAGATACTTTTCGAGCGGATTCTACACCTAAAAGCAAGAATGTTGAATTGCTAAAACGAGTCTTGGACCGAATGTCGTGAGGAGACTATTGTAGAGTTAGTTATGGGAACAAACTTAACCCAAGAGTACACACGTCGAGGGAGGTCGAGAGCTTTTATTGCAAAGTCAGTGTGAAGATGAGGTAAGATGTGATTGATCAATCATTCGATGGGTAACGTTTGCATGTCACAAAGGTTGAGATAGTTGAGAGATGACATTCACTACTTAAGTACTCTAAATTAGCCGTGTAAGCGCAGTCCTAGAGATAAATCCAATACTGGGACAATTACCTGTCAGTCATGGTACATATGACATGTTGCTTGCAGTACATCTTACAGGTTTTGGCATGAAGATGAGGGAAAGTCGAACATAAGAATTGGTAGATAGTACTTTAAGTATTTATGTATCAACCAGGCAGAAGGTGAGATCAACTTGTCATGTGGGGGGGCTGGTCGGAAAGGCGGGCGGGACTATCCGTCCGGACACATGCACGCATTCCAAGTACCACTTGCATGTAGTACTAAGTACTCTACATGTACTCTACAAGTAGAGCACCACCCGACGCAATCAAGGAAGCTGGGGTATCTATCATCCAATGATGGCCAAGTGTCCATCTGAAGTAGCGATTTCCCACAAAGACAATTTTACGCGAGAATAGCAAGTCAAATCAAATGACCTGTCGTGGCCTTGACGCACGTGCATGTCCCGCCGTCATGGGTCACCAATATTGATCCGTCCTGTCACATGGAGACGAGGCAACAATACTTTCTTCTTTTCGTGAGAGCGTCACAGCTGGAGTCGTGACGTCGGATTTGGATACCATTCTTGCTTCTTGCTGTGACAGCTGAGTTAGCGCTGATGCTCCAGGAGCAGCAATGCTCGTTCATCGCCGTCTGATGAGGGCGGGGTTTCACACTCTCTGATGATCAAGTTAGATGTTTACGCCCATTGGTTACATATAATAAGTTACCGTTTCCACATTGATAGCAAGCTTATGCTTCCAGCATAATCATCGTTCGGGAATCCTTATATTAAGCCTCCTAACGACGCAACCCAATTATACACATATCAGCCCCAGAACTCAAGATCCCTTATAGATAAACTTAGAAGACTCACGCGGAACAACCTCTACAATTAGAACGCCCTTATCTTCACCGCAGCATCCTAAGCGAAAACTCAGATTCAAAAATGCCTACCTCTTAGTAGGGGATTAGAATTTAGAAAGTATTCTAGCCGGAGCTATTTAGAATGTATTCAGTGAGGGTTCGTATCGGGTATTAATTGGAAAAGGCGAGAGTTCCTCTAGAAGGTTCTATATGGATTGATGTTATCAGTTGAATCATTGACATCCGTCCATCCAATGTTGGTAGAGTTTTAAATTTGCAGAAATGATAAACATTGATGTTTACCTCGCCTCAAGACCGACTATGGCTTGGCCATACAAGCTGCTGCTTGCATGAGGAACTATTGGAACGTCTAGCCCACGAAATTTACACATATGATATCTGGTAGACTCAATGTTGCCTAAACTCCGAAAATAACGACAAGGACCCATCTAGGAACCTTTTTAACTGCCTAACACCATGCGTGATTCTACTAGCCCAGTACACCACCAGACCCATCATACGTTGCCACTGCTGGGCCTTCAGTTTCTTGCCCGACTCCTGACGTTTTCAGCTATCGGATGCCCGTTTTTTTGGAACATACCATCCCACCCCCAAGCTACTTATAGTAGAACTGATAGCAATGACGTGTTCTATTAGAGTACATCTTACTTCAAAGTTTTAGTTGTTTGCCAGTGATGATGTCTATGACTAAGTATTGACGTATGTCATTAAGCACCTAGATCCTAGTATCATCTGTACGTCGTCTTAATCCCTTCCAGAATTAAGCAACACACTACATTTTGCTTAGAGTTGATCCGCAGGATAACTAAAAAATGAGAAATATACGGTAAGTTCCAACAAAACAACCCCAATTCCTGAATTTCCCTGCAAATGCTGATTGTGCGGGTGAATTTTAGCCGTTTTAATCATTGATAAGTCATCCAGAGGTTGGCGTCCTGCATAAATTGTTACTGGGCTGAAGGAAGAACATTCACAATCACCACATCTCACTTTCTCCGCACCCAGGCTAGTACTGGCAATAGAGTATGTTTTGTCCAGCTACACTTACGAGTGGCGGAGTCTCTGCCTGAGAAAAGATCCACGTTCCTTCGAATTAACGAACCAAATTCCTCATAATCCACACTCTATTTGAGGAATTTTAACCAAGAGTTCTGTGGGCAAAAGACGGGTCAAAACATTGATAACGTTCTAGACTCTAGAACCGAAATATGCACCAATAGTCCACTGTCCCACAAACAATATGTACCAAAATTCCACAATCCCACAGACAATACGCAAGTGAATGCAAGCGCTGTTGAACGCAACATCGATTCTATCAATTTTCAACACAGCTACAGGTAATCTCCCCCGCAGTCGGGTGGGCCAATCAACCCGAGCTCAACCAATCCGCTTTGATATTGGACCAATATTACGACCTCAGACAGAATCGTACGCTCTGTACATTGTACGACCTGCAAGGATGTTTGTGCGCTGTGGCTTGATCCCATGATCCCATGATCCTATGAGGGCTAGTTGTAGCATTATGGAAGGCCGATGCGGACAAAAGTGGTACACGTATTTATTCCGGCGTTGTATTCGGAATGGTTTATCATTTTCTGCACAACGAACAAACCTTAGGCTGGACGACGCGCCCTGTGGTATATCACGTAAGTTATGTTCGAGAAAACTTTTGCCTGACAAGACAAATGCTCAAACGGCTGGTGGAATGATCGCAGCAGTTGCTATGCGTGCGTTCACCTAATGGTTTTGTCATTTTTGATTCCATGTGTAGGAGTGTGCAGTGCGGTGTTCAAAAAGCATAGCTCAAGCTTAATGCACGAGAAGGTATTGCTGCGTATCTACCATGAGTCTGCGCAATCGAGCGGTATGCGGTAGAAATGACAAGACCCGATAAGGTGACATCTCTCACATGTCGGGGCTGAATTGAACGGCGTTTGATTGGACTGCAACGCAATATCATTGGATGATGACTTGCACGAACGGTAGGTGAGGCCAGAGGTCATGAGAAATATTAATCAAAGTTCCTGGTTCCTGTGTAGAGTACGAGTAGAGTATGTCCATCAGATCAATCACAAATGCGGGTGTAGTTACCGGGGATCAAGATTTTTCCTAAACAATGAAAAGCACCAGACAACTTCAGCACTGAAATGTAGTCTTTCCATTGGTACCAAGACTTCTATGAAGAGAAATATATATCAGCTGACGAGGAAAGTACTCAGCAACATGGCATGGACTTTATTCCCCGCCCAACTATCATTGAAAATGGTTTGCGAATAGGACTGACGAATGAACAGTAGCTAGGACAGCATCTCAGTCTCGTTCTGATATACCCTAGCGCCCATTTTCACTTACCTTGGCTACGACCTTCCCTTGCGAGCCTTTTTTCTGCCGCCTCCAGTGCTCGATCCACTACCAGACAACGCGAAACGTTTAGCTCTCTCGATCCTCTTCCTCTCCTCTTCATCTTTGTTGGTAGGCCTCAATCCCAGGTTGAATTCGTTGACATTCCTCATCGCTTCCGAAAGGTGTCTCTGTTCCCTACCATGAGTTCGAGAGTGGTGAGTTCCCTTCGGAGAACGCGAACGACGGCGTGTGGAAGGAGGTGAATTGTTCGAAGCGCTGGAATGATAACGCTCGCGGTAACCGGCAACAGGGCGAGAGTGAGAGTGAGGGTGAATATCGCTCTTCCTTTCCTCGTCCTTGTCCCAAATGGCAGCAACGGAACGGTACCTGAATCCATTCGCCGTAGTCTTAACATTGGGATCCTTGGGCTTGGGCTCGCTACGGGTGCCTTCGGACCATTGGGCAGCTACAGATCTGTAAAGAAAGCCGGTCTTGGTGACGACTTCGCTTCTTTTATAACCGTCAGCCACCTGCAATGAAATCAATGAACGAGAAGCGATAACCTGGAGCCCCCATAGAGGTTATGGTTGCTCTCTTGCATGTCACGCATCAAGACGCGGGAGTATTGATTCTCGTGGACGTCCATTGCTCTGCGAACAGGAGGCAGAGGCGGAGGTGAAGGTCGCAATATACGACAGATGCCTTGTCCAAGACGGGGTTGAGCCATAATGACAAAAGAATGGTTCTAAGTTGTTTGAGGCTCAAAAAATGCAAGGAAAGGAGCAAATGGGAAAGACGGAAAGGGAATCGTGATGTTTGTTGGTATGGATGCAAAGCAACAGGTGTTTGATCATGACACATCTAGTCACTCGTTTTCCCCAGTCTTCAGTTGAACCTGAACAAACCAAAAAAGTTCGAACTTTGCACTGCGAATTGTTTCACTTTCATAATTATCATGCTAAGGCAAATTCTCAATGAGCAGTCCTAGAGTGGTCCGAGTGACACCATGTGAGGCGAGTGACACTGAGTGATATCCGAACGTCAAGCGAAAGGTTTCAGATGCCAACATTCCGCCCACCCCGACCGTGTTTCTCTCTCTTTAGCCGGTGGTGAGTTCGGAAGATCAGCGTCACCATGGTGTACTCTAGAGTAAGTAAAACATGTTGTAGGTAACTGTCCCAAGACGCATTCGTAATTTAACCGACATCTAGAGCCGCATTATCACAACGTTGGGAATTCCAATGGGATGGGTTTTTCCACCGTGCCTTCGTTGAAGCTGTGTTTTAGTGTAATGTGCAACTTTATCCAGTCCAAGCCGCTAACCAGCATCCGTCCAAGCTCCTCCTTCAGAATTCGGCAGAACGGTCCGCCATTCAGATCGTTATTATCCGGCCCAGGAATCATTTATCCATCTTTGGGATCGATTTCCCATCTCAAGAATCCGCACTCACATGTAGCCCCGATGCTTTCCTTTTAGCCTGAGTACAGTGCTTCAGATTTCCCCGGGGAAGCTGGGGGAGATTTGGAGTTTATTTATACCTAGATCATTTTCTTGCTGGGGAATTCTGCTTGAAGTCCGCCATTCAGAAATTTCAGCCATGTCTATCCTAAATCTCGACGGTACCAAGATTGTGGATGGTGATGGAAAAGAGGTGGTACTTCGCGGTGCGGGCATCGGAGGCTGGATGAACATGGAGAACTTTATCACCGGCTACCCAGGACGTGAATACCAGATTCGCGAAGCACTCGCTGAAGTTTTAGGACCCGAGAAGGCGCAATTCTTCTTCGACAAGTGAGCTGTTTTATTGGTATCTGAATTGAACAACGACTAACTATTAACACTAAATAGATTCCTAGAATACTACTTCACCGAATCCGATGCAAAGTTCTATAAGAATCTCGGCTTAAATTGCATCCGGGTTCCCTTCAATTATCGCCATTTCGAAGATGATATGAACCCCGGAGTTCTGAAGCCTGATGGATTCAAATGGCTCGACCGCATTGTAAATCTCTGTGCAGAGCTGGGCATCTATACTATTCTGGACCTACACACTGTCCCGGGAGGTTTGTCACCAACCATTAGATTACAACTCTCCCATAGCTGAAAACGCGGGCCAGGACACAATGGTGATTGGCACTCTGATGCCGGCCATCACATCGCCGAATTCTGGCGCCACAAGCATTTCCAGGACCGTGCAATCTGGCTCTGGGAACGGATCGCCGAGCATTATCGAGACCACCCATGGATTGCGGGATATAACCCCCTCAATGAGCCGTGCGATCCTACTGGGTCTAGACTTATAGTCTGGTACGACCGCGTATATGCTGCAATTCGTGCTATAGATACTAACCACCTCCTATTCTGGGATGGTAACACCTTTGCTTCGTGAGTGCTCCCTTCATTCAATGAGCTCATGCGTAGTCGGAGCTGATTGTTTTACAACAGTGACTTTTCGTGCTTCGATATCGAAACCTGCAAGAAGTGGGAAGGAAGTGTCTACTCTTGCCACGGTAGCGATCCTTGCCCGGATTTTGTGATACTCTGTTGCGCATTACTCTAAGACTAATAACCCACGATCGCAGACTACTCCAACTTCGGCTTCCCTCTATCACGAGAGAAATATATTGGTTCGGAAGAACAAAAGGCCCGGGTAAAGCGTTCATACCTCAGGAAGGTGCAATGGATGAAAGACAACAATCTCCCCATCTGGAACGGCGAGTTTGGTCCGGCTTATGCTCGGAGACAATATGACGGCGATGCAACCGATGACATCAACTCTTCGCGTATTCAACTATTGAAGGATCAGTTGGACGTATACGATGAGGACCGGATCTCGTGGTCAATCTGGACTTACAAGGACATTGGATACCAAGGTAATCTGTTCTCTCCTCTCAAGACCGCCCAGCACTTCTGACAAGTATAGGGATGGTTTACGTCAACTCCGGGACAAAATACATGAAGCTCTTTGAGAAGTTTCTCGAGAAGAAATTCAAAACTGCCATCGATGCCTGGGGTGCAGACGAGTCGCACGTCAGCCATATCTGGGGCCCGCTCGAGAAGTTCATTGCCGAAAACGTGGAACCCAAGTATAGAGGACTTTACCCTCATCCTGTGTGGAAATTCGAGAACCGGATAAGTCGCATTTCGAGAAACATTTTGCTGGCAGAATATATGGTTAAGGAGTGGGCGGACCATTTCGAGGGTATGGATGAAGTCCAACTCGACGAGATTGCACAAAGCTTCAAGTTCGAGAATTGTATTCTGAGAGACGAACTCAACAAGGTGCTTGTTGACCATAAGGGATTAGCGAGGAAGTAGGGGTTCCGGTTTCATTCATGAATATTTGTTTTGGCTTAAAATGATCGATTAAGATATTATTTACGAGTTGGGAATACATTGATAGAATCTGTTGTGCCGAACCATCGTTGTGGGAGGTGGCGACATGCACAGCCTGAGCGATCTAGAGAGGATAACACCTGTTGTGTCTATTGTGTGTAAAAGTCTGGAGCAAGAGAGCAGACAAGCTCTCTATATATACTGGTGCGGCCATAAAGAAAACAAGCCCTGAGGCCGTGACTCTACCTCTACAAACCCAAAGACAAAGGGTCAAACAGTCAAACAGGCAAACACTTCCATGACCTTCCAGATACTCGAAACAAACAGACTAATGGGCAAACACCTCCATAGCCTTCCGGCCCTATACGCCTCCTGGGGCGAGTATCGATCCAAACAAATCAAACAAAACAGTACAGTGCCCCAAAAATAAACACCCATGATTATCGCATATCATATCATCCAATCACCAGCGGACCGAATTCAATCCTTAAACCATATCCCACCTAACACTTATCCTTCAGTAATCAGACCGATTCTGTGGCAGTGTCCCAGAAATACTGGCTTCAGAAAGGCCTTCGTAAGTGTATCTGTAAGCATCTCTGTAGTTGCAATATACTCTATATCGAATTGGCTCTCTCATACTATGACTGCTGTCAAGTGGAACTTTGTTGCCATATGTGCAACTTCAGTACTGCAGTAAATGCAGTTCTTGATGCTGGCTAACATCGATTGGGAATTCGTATAAACCGTGGGCCGAATGCTGATTGACGGCTCTTGTTATATGAAGGTGTAGCTCTGCATAAAGCGTATATAGTAGTTAGTTCTATTGAGACGTCGGCTCAATCACCAATAACATTCACTTCTAGACGTTAGTGTTGGCAACGAAGCGGATCGGTTCGTCATGGATCGAACCAAGGCGGGGTTCGATCCGGATTCGATCCGAGGTTTGGGCGGAGTTCCGAGGTTTGTACAAACCGGTTCGCGAACCATCTATCTTCGAACGACAATAGGTAAGCGAGTTCTTGTCCGATCGGCTCGATTTGTAGCGCATCTTGTAGCTAACTTCTCCCAAGGCTTGGCAAGGATCCGGTTCGCGCGGACCGGATCGGTTCGTCAATTGTACGAACTTCCGACGGTTCGTTGCCAACACTACTAGACGTATGAAGGGTCAACATACCCACTTTGAGAGTAACTCACAACTTCTGATGACCTTACAAGCATCAGAAGCAATGGGAACACAACGCACGAAGGCTTGTTCACTTGATTTACCCTCAAACCAGTTGAATCACAGTAGCTTGAAGACATCGTATATATCTTCCAACTTGGACACTATTTCTACTACGTATGACTTGCCCGAACTGCAGGATGAAAGTTTTAGTGACAGAATCAATAAGTCTGAGTCAATTTGGTTTAGCAGTAAGCTCACAATCTTGGCTATCGTGGACTTCGAATGTGCAGAACATCGCATATCAGAATAGATTACGAAATGAAAGAATATTATCGACGACCGCCCGGAACACTTCTTTGATCAAGCTATCAACTGAATCAATGCTATGGAGGAAGTTCAACTAGAAATCATCGATACTGAAATCTTGGAGTGCCTTAAACAAGGCGAGAAATATGCTAAGAGTTATGACCTCAAAAAAGCTTGACTGCTAAGGTTAAGTAATTTGAGGCTGCTAAGCCCATGCAAGATCTGAACAAGCAGTTGACAGCCGCAGAACAAGAAATAGAAGAGTTGGAAAAATAGCTTCAGATTGAGAACTGTCACTCTGCCAAGATGGAGAGGCAGATTGAGAAGTGTAAGTTGGAATCAGAGTCAACAGACCAAACTAACATCATATAGCTCAGGCTAGAGAAAGAAATGCTGCTACTCCCTGTCAGAAATCTTTCCCTAGAGAAACACGAGCTTCAATCCGAGTTGGAAGCATTCGAGTGCATTGTTTAATGACTTATGACTCACCATATATATGCAATGTCAGCACCAAACACCTTCCTAAAACTAACCCCATGCTGATCTGGAAACTGTGGCTACTTCGAAATGACCTGAGTATCACCTGGGATTTGTGGCTCCTTCGAACTGATCGCTGGATCATCCGGGATCCTTAGCTCCTACAAATCGATATCTAGTATTTGACAATGTGGTAGCTTCTCCGTCAAATTATCTAACCTTCCAACAGATGATATCAGACAAACTCCAGACAATGTAACTGTCTTCCAATTCGCTTTTGAATGACACTTCAAGAATGCAGTCCAGGTTGTCAGGTGGGTTGACACAATGGATTGGGGTGATCAAGCAGTACTACAGCTGAAAGATGACACAGCAATCTGGACCATACATTGTTTCCCAATGAGGACATCTGTAGAATGGTCTACCTTTTGCATGGAATCAAACGTAAAGTATATCCAGTCCAACACCTTGAATCTAGTCAAATTAGAATGCCAGTAGTGGAGCCTAAAGAAGTGAGAACATATTACAGAGTTTGACGAACATTTCAGGCACTGTAATGGCGGCCGGCCTATTGCAGGGTAACCGTCTATCCGCCCAGTATATAGTCAGCTCGTGCGAGTGCTCTTGCACGTCATCGATAACCTTACCTATTGAATCTACCTTATTCACTTATCCTCGTTTGCAACCGTATCTACACTTATACTCTTATACGAGGCCGTATACGGACGTACGCCCTTACACTGTTATTGATCTTTAGTAATTGGATACATTTCGCTCACGGGATTTTGTGAATTACCCCTTTTCGACGTATTACTACTCGCTATCTATCATCGAGAAGTCACACGAATACATGAGATTACTTCGAGAAATCATACACGCGATCTACCCTCGAGGAATTCTATGAATCAACGAGAGATTACCTCGAAATATCCTACGGGTCGCATTATCTCTTTTCTTGACGCGTCGATATACGCGCCAGACTATCGAGCTCAACATGAAGTCGAAAAGACGGAAGCAAGCTGAAGACGAAATAAGACCCAAGATGAAGTAAGATCGAAAGACTGAAAGAATCCGGAAGACAAGATGAAGTCAAAACCGAGTCGAAGGAAGGTGAAGTCAAGACCAAGGTGAAGTCAAGACCAAGTCGAAGGGCAAGGTCGAAGGGCAAAAGTCGGAGGGCAACCAAAAGTCGAAGGACGAAGCGAAGAGTAGCCGACGATGGTTGGTGGGATGACGATCCGGATTTCAAGCGGATACGATCACGATCATCATTTGCATGGAAGTACACCTGAATCGGAAGCTACGAAGTGCACTTGACGATTATCTACCTATGATCTGAAGCGCACTTGACGATTGCCTTCCTCCAAACTGAGCGGAAGCTCCGAAGCACACCTACGAGCGTCAGCATTGCAAAGACCAAGTGCACTTACGGAGAATGATTATATGAGCACGGAAGTACACTTATGGAGAAAGACTACACAGGGCACAAGCCTTGCGCAAGCGAAGCGCACTTGATTGATATTGTAAGTTCGATCTTCTCTTGGATGCTCATAAGTTAGAAAATCGACATTTACCGATACGAGCACCATCGAGCCTACACTACGGAAGCTATGGACACATGGACTTGGATATGGAGATATGGAGATATGAAGATATGGAGGTTACAGGGGTCAAATGGACGTTTCCTTCTTATTTTCTCCTTCTCTTCTTTTCTTATTGGATCTCGGCCCGGTACAAATGGTGACGGTACGGGTTTTACTACCTACCACTGGAGGTGGACTTTCCCCATGCACCGGATCAACCGAAAGGTCACCCTCGAGTGGTACCAATCGGCAGTGGGATTTACGAGGGCGTACGAGCTTGGATTCTTTCTTCTTCTTCTCTTCATGTATGGGTATGCAGCCCAGGAGGTCTGCATATAAAGAGGGGGATGATGTAATGGCGGCCGGCCTATGGCAGGGTAACCGTCTATCTGCCCAGTATATAGTCAGCTCGTGCGAGTGCTCTTGCATGTCATCGATAACCTTATCTATCGAATCTACCTCATTTACTTATCCTCGTTTGCAACCGTATCTATACTTATACTCTTATACGAGGCCGTACACGGACGTACGCCCTTACAGGCATCTCCGTTTGAAGTTGAATTTGTACCAGCCAATACCAGCTGAAATGTTAGCTGATACTAGTAGGTATAAGATTGAAAAGGGCAACCAGGGAGTTTAGAAAGGCTTTGTTTGATATATTGACATACATAATAGCACTCCAACCGTTGGGCAGTATATGGATAACCTCACTATATTGGATACGTCTCTCAATAAGTTTCAACCTGCAAGTACTTCTAATCCAAATGCTATTTCAAAAGCCTAATCTAGAAGAATGAAATCCAAGAAATGTGGTATACCTGGTACAACTGATATGGCCAAATATGAAGGTTTAACCTGTTACAACTGTGGTCAGACTGATCACCCAGCCGAAAGACTATTCTGCGGTAGCTTTGTGGCAGCGAGTTTGATCATTGTGCTGCAAACTGTGGAGTCAAGTCCAACTGTATCCCAGGTACCGGTTCTTCTTGCATAGACTGATGGATGATGTCAAGTGGTATATCATGTCATCCTCAAGATCATACTGAAAGGCTGGCTCAACATGTTCATTTTCATCTTTCTCATTGTACCTCCTACCAGTACGTATCTAACTGGGTCTCTAGGAGGGACTTCCTGCTATTTCAGCAAGTACATTTGAAGTTCTTCCATCTGTATAACAACAAACTGCTTGGAAATCCAACTCTTTTGTGGCTCAAGCAGTATGGGCTTCTACAGAAATAATACAATCAAAAGAAGGATTCCAGTTGCATTTTGATCGCCCATTTTGTTACACCCCGCAGGATTTTACATCATATGGTACCCTCGAAGCGGGGTCACCTATGATCATACCATGATAGCTAGATCAGAATAGTAAATGCGCCACCCCTATACATCATTGATTATTCACAAGTTATTACTCCATTCAGTTATCACAATTAACGAAATCAGATGAACTTTTATACAGTCAACGACACCACTGATAAGGAATGAAGGGTGGTTACTGGATCAATGCTCTGCCAGCTCATACCACTAAAATATGAAGATAGCTAAAAGGCTGTAGATACGAAAATCTCTGAGTTTGTATCACAGCTGACAAAGCCTTTGAAATCTCTGAGAATTGAAAGAATACCATTTCCCTGGAGCCTAGAAGATCAAAAGAATACAATAGGTCCAGACCACAGAAGTCTGAAGTACTGATGTCAGTAGGAATTCTTTTTGTTTGAGTAGGAGATCTTAGTGGAAAGAGTCAGAAGGTCAGGCAGAGTAGTGAATGGTGGATTGTCTAAGAAAGGATATTGGTGCGAACGATAGTGTTGGCAACGAACTATCATAACTTTGTACCATTCATGAACCGATTTGGTTCACACGAACCGGATCCTTACCCTGCCATTCACCTCAAACCCCACCATTTCGGTGCACTATTGCGAACGAAAATAAGTAAGTAAGGTGTTGTCCGATTAACTCGAATTTCAGTTCATCGAGTAGCTTACTTCAAGTGCTACAAGATGAATCAAAACTCAAGCCAATCGGACAAGACTTCAATTACCAATTTTAGTTTGCAGTTGTAGGATATGGTTCGAGAATTGAGTCAAACCCTGCAGTTCGAGTTGAACCCCAGATCGAACCAAGATTGAACTGTCCTTAGTTCGATCCATCATGAACTAATCTACTTTGTTTCCAACACTAGCGAAGGGTGGTTAGATAGAGAAGCTTATGAGAAAAACATAGATAGAAGTAATTGTTGGAGTGAGAGGACAGAGGTTTAAGGACCTCTGGAATCTCCAAGGATAGAAGGCAAGCTTGATGAGGAGAAGAACAAGATTTAACAATATACGTATTTGAAAGCCAAACATCTTTGTCTTGAATCATCTTAGTGACTTTCATATCCTGGGTAATTCTTCATAACTTCCATCACAAGAAAGTCCTGAAAGTAGTATAGATAATACTTGAACTGGTAAATCTGGAGTAACGCTCCCAATATTACATTATATTATTAGCAAAGAAACACTTTTGTTGAAGCTACCTTTCTACCCTCCAACCGGTCAAAGGTTCTGAAGGTTTAATCCAATTTGAATGCACTTTAATATTCTGGATATTGACTACTACTTCTTACAGGGAGAGTATTACTACTACGAATCAGACTTCGAGCCTTTCCACACCAGCTGGAAAAGAGATTTCCTATCTGAAGAAAACTACCACTGTGAACTTATATGTAAAGAGCACCAATTACAGTTGGCCTTAGCTGTCAGTATCCATCGATCAAAGGCAGTAATTCTGTACCATGCTCACCTCTAAAGACAGCAATCCCTCGCATACCTCAGAATAGCTATCTTGACTTCTCTGATTGGAATCTTCGTCCTTCCAGAATTGTAAATACCCCATCCACCAGACTATGAGCAATCCCCACAGTTACAATGAGAGAAAGGTACGAAACTCCTTATTGAGTGTGACATCGATTTGGTCCCTTTCTTCAAAACTTTGAGCTTCTACAGTAGGTTCTTTCAAGTACAAATCTGGATCATACTCTAAATAATGACAAATGCTGAGTCAGATACAACAATGGGGGAAGTAGTAATATTGACATGGAGAGGAAATGCTTTGATAGCGGCTGGTGATAGGGGGAAAGGGATGGGCCGATATGAACCTACATAATGATCACAGAGGAAGTACTGGTTATAAGGGGTTGTAGGATAACACAAGTGATATAATAGTTACCTTTTGGCCAAGTGGTATAGTATGCCAACATATACTTTATTACAATATGACACAAACAAGGTCTGTGGTTCAATTCCCAGTGTGAGCAGATAAAACTCGCCAAAAAGGGAAAGCGACAATCAGACTCACAGGATCTAATCCCCTGAAGATATACATTATATTATTGAGTGGTTTGCGTAGAATCTGAGGACATATCCACATAAAAGAGGGGATGATGTAATGGCCACAGAGGAAGTACTGTTTATAATTGATTGTTGGATGATACAAGTGGTGTCATAGTTGCCTTTTGGCCAAGTGGTATAGTATGCCAACATAGACTTTATTACAACTGTTAGGGGTTTTCCCTTAGCAGGTGTACAAGGTACGAAGGATGTCCATGGCAATCCATGTTCGGCCACCTGTCACTATTGCTGGTCGATATTACACTTACGGGGTATCCCATCCTCTGAGCGACAAAGTCCTTACGCGACATACATACCTATCCAATACCGAGTCCTGGCAAAGCGGAATGATTAACCCGCATGTGAACAGTGTATCTTCTCGATCGAACAGCAATAGTCACGATACTTACCTGGCGGATGCATTAGTTCGGAACACTTAGGGTGGTATGCTACTATACGCCTAGGCCCCTGATGGTTAAGAACATCATGGATTGCTGAAGCATGATCATACCATTGCGGGAACCTTCGGGTCAGCTGTGCATGATCGTTTCGACCAGAACTACTTTACCTTATCATCAATATGGAGCAGCCAGCTAGAGCGGAGTACACCTCTACACTCTCCGACAGGTACATGTCAGAGTTTGAGAAGCGGAACTTTACTATGGGGATAACTATACAGTCTAGGAACTCCATAGGTTAACTGCACCCCAGTATTTAAATATACCTGTTGAGAACTTGTGTGTGGTTCGACTTTCCGAGTAACGGCAGATCGCAGGTGATCTGGTCTGACATAAGCTGCAGCCCTGAAATGGAAGTAAAAGCCAGCGAGATGGGAGGTATGATACGTGGCATAGCAGTGGCTGATCGCCGACGCAAGACTATGAGGGTAAACATATCCCTGCAATCTACTATCCGATTTAACATTGAGTCGAGAGATCTACGAGGAAGTGATGGTTCGATGAACGCGTCAGCAGACGTTGCCGAAACCTGATTTCTGCGTAAGCATACAGACCAGAAGAAAAGCAAATGGACTTAGTTGTTACGTGGCAAAACCTGATGGCATGAGGATAACCTACAGGGATGCCTCGCACTTTAGAAAGTGCCGAACGTCAAACGGAAAAGAAGCGCAACCTACTGAGATCGAGTAACCAGCCTAACGATCGGAGACCATAGCTATCTTAGTACAAACGCTGAAGTTATAGAGAGTATACGAGTAACTCGCTCTATAAAAGAACCGCCTTTGCACCCGCAAAGTAAAACAGCAAGCTCTAGCAGCAATCCACAGTCAGAACACACCAGCGGACAAGATACCAAAATATTATTGTTGTTTTCTACTTCAAGAATATTCACTTCATTTTACAATATACTTTATGAGTTATTTTGGAGACCTTGATTCTATGGATTTCCATGCTCACGCCCTCTACGAATGAGCCATTACTCCATATGACTATCGTATTGCGAGTATCTGTATTCACACATACAATATTGAGTACGAGTATTTTCACGGGTTCTATACCCGAGAACTTCCATTCGAATATCACAACCTACCAGTCCATTACTACAAAGACTGGTCCGACTACGACAACTCCAAGGATTATCTTCAGGATACATACAACTTCTAAGAAGTAGGCGGCTATACTTTATCACTAAGTATCCCCATAACAGTTTAATATTTTGGGCACGTCCAAAAGTGTTTAAGACTACAAATTGTGTGGTTTGCAATAACAGGAGCTGCTGCACCGTACAATATACAAATCACCCGGAGCGACTGGTCGTACAACATTTTTACGCAGAGCACTGTTCACTAGGATGCAATGGAAATTGTCGACACTGCAATCATATCCGAAGTCCAAACCAACAACAGCCTCAACTCACCCGACTGTTGACATTTCCCTCTCAACAACCTCACAATGACCAGTCACAGATGCCGATTGATGTTCGGTGTGGGCCAGTTCGCACCAGCATCGTCGTGTGTAGCCAAATCCAAACAGCCCTCGAAAGCCTTACCAGAATGGGTAAGGAAACTACAAGAGCAGTACGAGCAATTGAGAAGGTAGTACTTAGAATTCAGAGGGACAGACGAGGACACAGAAATGACCCACTAAGTACAGGCCCACATCAGTCGTCTAGATCAGGAAATGCAACGACTAGTTGAGATGTGCAACAGCGAGAAGGAAGCAATCGAGGAGGAATTCGAAGATGTTCGGCTAGGCTGTCAGCTCTTCAATCGACGGAGAGCGACAACCACACCAGCGATTTCGTTTTTCGAAAATAAGTCAACAACCACAAAAGCTATCGACAAACGGACACTGCGAATCGATTCCTTATCCCTGATTACCCCCCCTACGATAGGGCATCTCTTTCACAGAACCTCTATTGTTGTTGGGTGGAAAACTGAGCCCCTTACCCCTCTTTTTCCCCCACCTGCAAAAGAGCCCCCACCGATAATTCAAAACCAATTCTTTTCTAATTGACTTCATACTTTGGGAGCATTGAGTCTACATATAGATGAGGCCCACGCTGCATTTTCAGACCAATAGGTCAGGATTTGCAATAGTTACAAAAATTCATCGAAAAGTCGCTTTTTCACACCTCCCCCCCTCTATCTCAACGGAATCAACTCCGATTTACAAACAGACAACGGCATTCGATTCAGCGGCCCTGAAAGCCCTTAGAACGAACCATCCACACCTCCCTACAAGCCCCAGACTGCCTGGGCCAAATTTTCTCAAATCACAAACACGATTTCGAATCCCATCGTTTCTCTACGAGTTTTCATCCGTTCTGAACGCCCTTGATATCTCAGTCTCGACACACTTCCAGGTCTACCCTGCCAATGTTTCAGCTCAGTCGGACAAGAACTGAGTTTACTACAACCGATTTCCGATTTTCGATTTTCGATTTTCGATTTTCGATTTTTCGCATTTTTTACATACCCTCTTTGGAACCTATTGGCCAACGGGGCCCAGCAGACTGAACAGGGTGTAGGCGACGACGTCTGGCTACTTTGCCGCCATTGAGCCCCAGAGTCTCTGGGTGAATCCTCCAGAGTTATGTTGCACTTCCTTTCTTGCAGTGGTTTTACAGTCCCATTATTGGGTGACTCTGTATCTGCTGTGAGGAAGCAAAGGCTCTAGTACAAGGCTCCAACACCTTGCTAGGACAAAGGAGGTGAAGCTCTAACCCCCTCTGGGTACAGGTGGTACCGAGGCCACATATAATAACATTCACACGCCGGATTTTACCAATTTCAAAATACTTAGAAAATTACAATAACTGTAACATATATAGAATACAGTGAGCTCTGACAAGACAATCATGTCAGATCCTATGCCACCACCACCCCCACCTGGTGCTTCCAGTACATATGGAATACATCTCTACCCAAATCCAAGTTCAGACCCACTCTCCGCAATTGACGCCCCAGCTGTATCAAGTACAGCCCATTCGGGCTACATATCTAAACGAGGATGGAAGGGAAAACACGGTAGTTGACGCAGACTGCAGTCGACCTCACCATACCCACACCTCAATATTTCTCGTGCAAGCTCCAGCACTCGCAGGACTATCAGTTCAGCTCATAACAGAGCAACCTCTGGACCACCCCAACCATTATCTTCACCTCAACAACCAACCAACCCAGACAACTTGAATATCGGAAACTCTGGAAATGCAGATCTGAATCTTGGAGTTGCCCAGAGGATGACGAGATTGATGACCAAAGCTCTGACAATGATGATGATTCTGAAGATGAAGATTATCAAAATCCCGTTACCAACCTATTGGATTCCAATAACGACGACGAAGACCGAATCCATAAGGTATTCAAAGCTACCCTTGAACCACTTCACAAGGATATCCTTAAAATCAACAAACGTCTTACCACCCAAAACCGAAAATTGGCAACTCACTTGGCCTTAATTGAAACCAAACATGAAATTGCCCTCAACACTATTGCCACCCTTGAACAACGAGTTGAATATCTTGTACAAATTCAAGTCTCACAGAAAGATACCCTGCCAGTACCTCCAGACCTACCAACACCAGCAGTCCCAGCAGGGACTTCCCCAAAGCTGATATTATGATTAGCAATTGCATCAGCATGCGCAAAGACAGACCCCCCAAAAGACAAGAATGGACGTACTCTCAACCCCCGCCCCCTTATCAAAAAACAACGCACACTGGTAATTGCCTGACACAGTGATCAACCAGTCACTACCGATCTTACCCAACTTAAACTTGAAATCAACGCCACCCTCCGCAGGTATCAGGCTGACCCCTTGGCCAACATCGGCCATGTTTCCGTAAACCACAAACACAATCTGGTCCTCCTTACTGCTGATGCATGCCCTGTTGAATTAGTACTAGCTCACAAAGCTGCTATTGAGGAAACAGTTCTCTCAGTTGATACAAATGCCCAGAGTCTCAAAAAACAAGAAACCTGGATCCGAATGATGGTTTATTCCATCGACATTAATATGTTTCCCAAGTGTGAAACAGGAATGCAATTGTTTAAAGAAGATATTGAGTTGAACAACAATCATATCAAGCTCACAACCTTACCACGATCTCTGACTAAGTCAGAGATACGACCTCATAAAAAAGCAACCACAATGGTTATTGCAGTCTGCACTGAACACGAAGCAAAGCTTATATAAGACCATAGAGTTCAAGTAGACGGAAAAACACGCAGGGCTGAACGATATGTGGTATCCCGACCAACCGATCAATGTACAAATTGTCAACAATTCGGCCATTCCTACCTTCGATGCAAACAACCTGCCATATGTAATATATGTGCCGAACCTCACACTACCACTTCCCACCCATGTGGATCATGTCCCAGCAAAGGGAAACAATGCGACCATGATATTCTCAAATGTTCCAACTGCAAGGGAAATCATCAGGCCAACGATTCCAAATGTCCAACAATCACCACCCTCCGTGCCGAAGCACGAGCCAAGTTTATGAAAGACCATCCAGCCCCTACCCATGTCTAGACAACCTTCTTATTCATCAACCAAAATTCGAATTATACAACATAATTGCAACCGTTCCTCCTCAGTTATCAATACACTTCTTGACTTTGCAGTTGGAACGGCTGACCTTCTTTTACTTCAAGAACCTTGATTCAACCCAGACAACACATTCATTACAACACACCCAGGATTTGAGCTTCTGATACCACCTAAAAACTTAAGAAAACACAATAGGACAATTGCCTATGTGGCCAAAAACAACCCCTATATCAAATGCTCCCCACGAACCGACATCAGCCAGGATCCAGATATTGAAGTACTTGAAATATCAATTCCCTCAATTTCACCGATCACAGTCTTCAATATTTATAATGAACATGAAGGATCTTCCAACCTCTTTACCATCCCAAGAAGCTTTACCAATATTCCATTGCCTGAACGATGTATTATTGCCGGTGATATGAATGCCCATCATTCATGGTGGAATTCACAAATCAAAACACCCAAACGCGCAGACGAAATTGTTCAGATCATGGGAACGAACAACCTTTCCCTCCTCAATGCACCGGACACCCCAACATACTGTTACTGAACTGATAAGGGAACCTCTATTATCGACCTTGCCTTTACATCACAGGCTATCCATGACTCAGTTATAAACCGGGTAGTGGATGACAATGCTTCAACTGGTTCAGACCATGCAATAATTCGATTCGAGATTGTGGCAGAATCTGAACTAGTTACCACCGACTCCAACACGATACGATACAACTGGAACAAAACAGATTGGGACATATTTTCCAAAACTCTCAAGACACTTTCCCATGCCTCACGAATGGTCGGGCAATATCTACATGAACAGCCGACTAAATCAAACCTTGTTAAATCTGCTGAACTACTATGAGACATGATTCTCGATGCAGTAAAGGCATCCACCCCTGTCCTCCAACTTACAACACATTCAAAATGCTGGTGGACACCCCAACTCAGAATCTCCCGAACAAATATGAACCGAGTCCAGAAGCAATGGAAGAAAATTCGCCTTGAT
The DNA here is from genome assembly GCA_014904905.1 of Wilcoxina mikolae CBS 423.85. Classification (NCBI taxonomy): domain Eukaryota; kingdom Fungi; phylum Ascomycota; class Pezizomycetes; order Pezizales; family Pyronemataceae; genus Wilcoxina; species Wilcoxina mikolae. The sequence continues at coordinate 17,691 of MU122359.1, read as the reverse complement.
AGCGATCATATCAAGTTCAAAGCTGTTCGCAACCAATACTTCCAAGATATTCGCACCTTCAAAACATCAATGTGGATTGAATTTTTAGCAAATGCACAAGGCACCGAAATATTCACTGCCCTCCGTTTTATCAAACCAAGGAAAACCCAGAGAACACCACCCCTGTTATTCTCTAACATAACAGCTGTTACTTTTGTAGAAAAGGCTGCCCTTTTCCGATCTACAATGTTCCCTCCACCACCAGTAGCACCATCTCCCCGACTGATGTCCACAATCGACAAATCCTGCCATGGGTTACATTTACCCCTACCGAAATCAAACAAGCAATTTTTACCTCTGCACCACGCAAGGCCCCCGGACCAGATGGACTTCCCTTTCACTGTCTCCGAAATGCTTACTTAGCAGCCACCAAACAATTTAACAGTCTGTTTGCGTTACTCGGAACAATAGGATACCATCCCACCTGCTGGTGACAAGCAACGACTGTGATTATTCCCAAACCTGGAAAACCTGAATATTCAATACCGAAGGCCTACTGACCTGTTGCTGTTTTCAATTGCCTTGGGAAGATACTCGAAAAGCTGATAGCAAACCGACTTGCATATATGGCTGAAGAATACAACCTACTACACAAAGATCAAATATGGGGACGAAGACAACGTTCTGCTATTGATGCTGCCATGGTATTTACACATGAAATTGAACAAGGAAAGCAAGCAAAAGAAATCACCACTGCCTTCTTTATGGATGTAAGCGGTGCATTTGACAATGTATCCAAAGATCGCCTCCTCCAAATCCTACGACAAATGGGCTATCCAATACCAATTCAATTGTGGGTAGAACACTTCTTATCCAACCATACAACAGCACTGGCATTTGATGAAAGAAAGGAAGATCTCAGTCCTGTCCGAACAGGGATCCCTCAAGGATCACCCGCATCACCAATTCTTTTCCTTCTGTATCTCTGTCCTCTCTTCTACGAACTCACAATACACTACCCCTGCTTCTGGACTCCAAGCTACATTATCGATGTTGCCATTGTAGTTTGAAGTAAATCAAAAGTCTATAATGCATGTAGCCTGGAAGCAGCTGCACAAACAGCTTTCAAATAGGCCGCAAACAATGCTGAACGATTTGACGACTCAAGGTCAGAGATGATGCATTTCCACAATAAACGAAATGGTGACACCACAGACGATGAAAGGCTTAACCTACCCAATGGCACAACCATCTCATCTGGTACTAAGGGCATTAGCCCGGATGTGGTAAGGTGGATTGGTATTTGGTTTGACAGGAAAATTAACTTCAAACACCATGTTATGCTGAAGGCCGCAAGTGGCAAAAGAGCCCTTGGAGCCTTTAAATTACTAGCCAATACCGAATCAGGATTGACTCCTTGTGCAGTCCGCCAACTATACAATGCATGTGTTATTCCTGTTTGCAACCTTGGGGCCGATGTATGGTGAAAAGGGCAAGCAACATATCAACAGCAGTTTGAAACAATTCAGAATACTGCTCTTCGATGTATACTTGGAGCCTTCCGTACATCCCTAACAATAGCCTTGCACAACGAATCTGCCCTCCCCCCAGTAGCTGTACGACTTAATCACATGCGAAGGAAATACGCAATTCGAATACTCACATTTCCTGAAATGCATCCAATCCGACAACGTTGCCCATCGACATTCCCTCCATTCTATGAATCTCCTGAGTTCAACAACCCAAGTGGACCCTAGATTCCTTTGGACAGCATGCAACAAAATAATCGCAAATTTGAAACACGCCTCATTGAAACATTATCTACTCTCAGTCCATGGATTTCAAACAGCTCGGAAATCGAAACCTATTCTACCACCGCCTGCCCACCATGGATCGAAAGCAGAGTCAAAACACATATTAGTCCCCTTCCAAAAGAAAAGGAAGCCAAAGCCCATGAAACGCAGTACGCAATATTGAAAAAGGACAATCGCAATATTGTTTGTTATACAGATGGATCAATGTTGAAGGAAAACATAGGGGCAGGAACCGTTGTGGAAACGACAGGAGAAGCATTCATGGAAGCAACCTACCCAATGGGCCATCAACAAGAAGTTTACGATGCCGAATTACTTTTGAATTCATAAAGCTGCACGAACATGCTTTCAGATATGTCAACGTAATAACCTCACCAAAAGACACATATGGATCTTCACAGACAATCAAGCTGCCATACAACGTCTCAATACTTTCAAATCCGGCCCTGGACAGTCTACTTCCCTGGCACTCTGCAATATCTCCAACAATCTCCATGCACTCAAGACTACGATTACAGTACAATGGGTTCCTGGCCATACAGACGTACCTGGAAACGAACTTGCCAACAAGTTGGCAAAACAGGCCACTCTCGAAAAACCACCTACCTACTATCATACCTCCTTATCCTACCTTAAGAGGGTAACCCAAGCAGCCAAAATGCAGGAATGGGGTGAGTGGTGGATGCGACACCCAGCGAAGGGAAAGAACTACGTTGGAACTTTCCGTACCAAACCAGACCAGATCTTCACCAGTGGTAACCGCCAGTTTACCTCAACGGTCACACAATTACGAACAGGCCATAGTTACTTCTGCAGTTACCTATACAGAATACCAACAAACTCTGTTGACTCTCCGCAATGTCCATGTCGCTATGGTGGTCCCCAGTCAACAGAACATCTTCTTTTGAGATGCCCCTTATATCAACGCGAATGACAAAGAATGTGGAAAGAAATTGGAGTGGTTCACCCTCGATATCTCTGGAAGTATCTTCTATATACCGACAAAGCAATTCAACTTTTGAAACATTTTCGGTACGACACACATATAGCAATATGAAGGTGGTACTTGGGCCAATTCCAGGATGATGAATACCTTGGGCAGGGAAACAATCAGATTGTGGGTCAGGGAACTGTCAACAATGATGTGGAGGAACATCAGAGCGAGAGTGGAGAGGATGATGAGAGGCAGGAGGAAGAATCGGAAGGGGAAGGGGAGGTGGGATAGAATGAGCACAGAAGAAAGGGGAAGGGTGGAGGAGGGTAAACTCCAGGGGGAGAGGCCGCATGATATGCAGGACCCGGCCGAATGAAACTGATAAATTTCTCACTATTGTACTAAGTGTGTTACAGACCACTATGATTGTTTTTGAATATTTCTTTGTAACTAGAGCAGGGTGACAGGAGGCTGTGGAGTGGTACTACCTAGCCAGGGGTTTTTCGTTTTTCCTTTGTTCGGTTTCATTTGTTATGCTTGTTCATGGTTATTTGTTTGTACTTAACCGGCCATAGCCTGCGGACTGCATGCTGTATGATGAATAAATAAATAAATTAATAAATGTCAGCTCTTCAGCCAGCAAGTGGAAACCGACAGAGCTCTAGGACAGCGAATCCTAGAAGGATACGAAGAGCAAATTCAGATACTGAATGCAGTATTGAAGGAAACGAGAACCGGAATGAGTGGCCTTCAACAGCCAAATGATTGGATAGTTAAGAAGCCATGAAAGAATTTGGGATCCTACGAGGACAGATCGAATGGTGCAAGAGTCAGCTTAGGATGCTGGTTACAAGGGTAGCATATTGAACAGCATCGGTAAAAGTTCAGCAGGAAAAAGTGGCAAGAATAGAGAAGGCAATTGAAGTGCAGGTCCCTTCATGGACAGATTTCGAGTTGTTAGAGGTGAAGTTTTCCCAGCTCAGGAAGGAGCACACCGGACTTACATCGGCTTTTGAAAAGACCAAGGTCTCGAGATCTTCACCCATTCACCCAGATCGAAGAGAACAAACAGCGCAATAGCAACAATGGACAGAGGAACGCAACAGAAGCGTATCACCGATTGACGATTCCGATGTAGCCGAAATATTTGGCCTGAGGGGAGGTTCAGGTACAGATGTTGGACTAGGAGAAGCACCACCTCTAGGAGATCAAGAACCGGCCGGTGGTTCAGGAGGCGCACCACCACCACTACCAGAAGGCATTGGCGGAGACCCACTACCGCCTCCACTACCTGGGTCATCCCACGCATCAAGACATAGATCGCAACTACGAGAACACATCAATACTCAGCAACCCGAAAGGCAAAGGAACTCAAGGCTGAAGCTGTTAGATCAAGTGAAGTTCAAAGGAAAGTCTTCTGAAGACTTCGATATATGGTGGATGAGCATGGAGGCCTTTATTGGTGATCAACCGCATCTGTTCACTCGATCAGGTCTCAAAATTCACTACGTGCGTGGGCGATTTGAGGACCATACTCTGGCTTGACATATGCAATGGGAAGCGGAGGCCCAAGCAGGAAAACATGAGTGGAGTGGGTCAATATACCGTGCCGCTATAAATGTCCATTTCCACAACAAGTACCAACAGGAAACAGTATCTAAGGCCATAACGGAGCTCAAATATGGGGGCAATGTTCAGGACATGATTACAGAATTCGACACCCTGAACGCAAAGGCCAAGATTGTGGGGGTAGCATATCGAACTATGCTAATGAGTAAACTACCACCCCAAGTTTTTAAACAGCTCAGTCTTATCAACCTGGCAGAAAAGACAGACGATGAGTTTCGCGAAATTATTATTAATGCCAGAAAGAATGTCGAAGTTTGGCAAGCAATGGAAAGGAATTTCGACTTCGTGGGGAAGTTCCGAAGTACTGATAGTACGTCTGGCCGAATTAATAAAGACAGATGCAAGATCCAAAAGCCCAGAGGTTTTGGCTCCAGATTCCAAAGACAGCGACAACGTTTTGAACAAAAGGCAACACACCGAAAAGACAATAGGGGATCTACGAAACCCAATCCTTTTGTGAATGCCGAAGGGAAAACGTTTCATCAGCTTATGGAGGGAATCGATAATAGAGAACTGGCACGGTGGAGAGGGGCAAAAGAATGTCAACACTGCGCATGGCCCGCCGATAGAAAAGGGAACCACAACACAATGCAATGCATTCAGGACATCAAATTGTGTAAGGGAACCGCCGATTTTGGTCATCCGAAAGCATACCAGAAAATGAAGGTCGGGGCATATGACCAATTAGAGGATGAAGGAGACGACTATTTGGTCGGAGAAGTGGAAGAAGTTGAGGCAACTTCAGATGGAGAAATACCATCCGGTTCGGAATCCGTTGATAGTGAGAGTCAGGAAGATTCAGATAAGGCCAGTAATTGGTGGGAGCAACAGGATAGTTCGGATTAATGGTAAGATATCGAGATGGAGTGAAGGATACAGCGATTAGGCAGGAGAAAGCCGTTATTATTATGTTCCGGTTGTCACCCTGAGGATTCCGGTAGGGATGAAACTGCTGGCCAGTAGTGACGTAATAAAACAACTACGACCACAGCAGTATAAAAATGATACCATACGATACAAACCATTACGGACGTATCAATTTCTTCGACCTAGTAGGAGTCCCCTGTTCACTCTCAGAACCAGAACCTCTCAACATTTTTGCAAGTATAGACGAATTACTACTCGAACCAGAAGAACCTTTCAAGTCCTTTTTCTGGGACCAACCCGATGCCATATACCCTTGCAATACATACTGGAACCAGGTAGCGGCTGACGGTGGTGTCCTGGCTATTGACGATCCAGTGTTCGGTTCGTTCTGGACGAAATACAAGGGAATATACGTAGGTTTATTTATTTATTTATTCATCATACAGCATGCAGCCCGCAGGCTATGGCCGGTGAAGTACAAACAAATAACCACGAACAAGCATAACAAATGAAACCGAACAAAGGAAAAACGAAAAACCCCTGGCTAGGTAGCACCGCTCCGCAGCCTCCTGTCACCCCTACTCTAGTTACAAAGAAATATTCAAAAACAATCATAGTAGTCTATAACACACTTAGTACAATAGTGAGAAATTTGTCAGTTTCGTTCGGCCTGGTCCTGCATATCATGCAGGCTCTCCCCCTGGAGTTTACCCTCCTCCACCCTTCCCCTTTCTTCTGTGCTCATTCTATCCCACCACCCCTTCCCCTTCCGATTCTTCCTCCTGCCTCTCATCATCCTCTCCACTCTCGCTCTGATATTCCTCCACATCATTGTTGACAGTTCCCTGACCCACAATCTGATTGTTACCCTGCCCAAGGTATTCATCATCCCGGAATTGGCCCAAGTACCACCTTCATATTGCTATATGTGTGTCGTGCAGAAAATGTTTCAAAGGTTGCATTGCTTTGTCGGTATATAGAAGATACTTCCAGAGATATCGAGGGTGAACCACTCCAATTTCTTTCCGCATTCTTTGTCTTTCATGTTGATATAAGGGGCATCTCAAAAGAAGATGTTCTGGTGACTGGGGACCTCCATAGCAACATGGACAGTACGGAGAGTCAATAGAGTTTGTTGGTATTTTGTATAGGTAACTGTGAAAATAACCATGGCCTGTTCGTAATTGTGTGACCGTTGAGGTAAACTGGTGGTTACTACTGGTGAAGATCTGGTCTGGTTTGGTACGGAAAGTTCCAATGTAGTTCTTTCCCTTTGCTGGGTGTCGCATCCACCACCCACCCCATTCCTGCATTTTGGCTGCTCGGGTTACCCTCTTAAGATAGGATAAGGAGGTATGATAGTAGGTAGGTGGTTTTTCGAGAGTGGTCTGTTTTGCCAACTTGTCGGCAAGTTCGTTTCCAGGTACATCTGTATGGCCAGGAACCCATTGTACTGTAATCGTAGTCTTGAGTGCATGGAGATTGTTGGAGATATTAGAGAGTGCCAGGGAAGTGGACTGTCCAGGACCGGGTTTGAAAGTATTGAGACGTTGTATGGCAGCTTGATTGTCTGTGAAGATCCATATGTGTCTTTTGGTGAGGTTGAATGCACGTAGGGTGTGATGAGTGGGACACTTGCTATTGTGAGCATCACGGCAGAGAGGTACCAACCACTATTGGTTGGGCATTGGACGCTTTGCACACCATTTATGAGGTTGAGGAACATTACCAGGAGGATATCGTCCCAGAAGAAGAACCAGTATCGTTTGGAGAATTACTCTATGAAGAACCCAAATATAAGTGGTAAAACGACACTACACTCAACAATCCATTGTGGTCCAGCCATTGTCGAAAGGATGGCTACCAAACGAAAGCACTCCCCCTCAGAAGAGGAACCACCAACCAAGAGACAAAACACCTCCGACGATTTTGTTTACTACGAAACCAAATACGTACACAAAGTACCCAAAAGCAGGATAGGACAACAACCTGTATGATGGTTCTTTGTGGACTACACAGACAGTGCTGAAAAGATACAGCAGATTCCGGTTCGAGCTATGCTGGATTTGGGATCGACATCTTTCACCATATCACCCCAGTACGCTAAGGTGTTTAAGATACCAGTTGTTAGGAGAAAGAAGACTATCAACGCAAAAGATTTTAGCGGTAAGTCAGTTGTTTTACCTAATGTTTATACTATATCCCTTGGTTTAGCTTTTGGGAATCATTGTACCCTCGAAATTTTCGAGGTAGTACCGATGCATGCTGACTATGATGTTCTAATACCGGCGTGGTATCTGAAACAACACAAGGTACAGGGCGCTACGTATGGATGTTTACATTTTATGGAATATGAGCAGATGTGTTACAATCACGGGAAAATGCCCCCAAACTGGGAAATTACTTATGACGAGCGAGTAATTTGGAAGAATAACGCAATTAATATCGGTACAGTATGTTTTGCAGCGACAAGCATACTGGCAGAAAAACTACCAGAATAGTATCATAAGTGAATGTTACTGTTTGACCCTCATGAAGCTGAAAAGCTACCTCTTCACGGTCCTCACGATCACGAAATTCATCTGAAAGTAACAGACGATCAGCTAAAAGTGAGACCTATATACCAACTTTCTTGGTAGGAAGAAAAGTGGCTTAAAGAATACATCGACAAAATGATAAGAGAAGGAAAAATACAACTGTCCAAGGGACAAGCCGGAGTACCGATCCTATTCGTATCCAAACTGAATGGATGGGGCCTGCATCTTTGTGTCGATTATCGAAGACTTAACAACCTAACAATCAAGGACAAGACGGCTCTACCATTAATGGATGAGTTACAAAGTCGAATGAAGGGAGCAACCTGGTTAACTAACTTAGACATTAAGTCGGGGTACCACTTGATTCGAATGGCTAAGGGATATGAGTGGAAGACGTCCTTTAGGATAAAATTTGGATCTTACAAATACACGGTCATGCCATTCGGACTTACCAACCAACCAGCCACTTTTCAACACTGGATAAACGGTATTCTGCAAGTATTTTTGGGAGGTCAGAGTGATGTTACAGTCTGTTACATTGACGACATCCTTATCACCACCAAGGATACTCACGAAGAACACCACCAATATGTAGGCGAAATATTGAAGATCCTACAAGACAACAATCTCGTGGTGGAAATTGGCAAGTGTGAATTTGACAGATAAGAGGTCGAGTTCCTTTGTTTTCTAGTCAGCGGTGAAGGACTCAAGATGATACCAAGCTGAAGCAAGGCTATCACCAAAAGGCCAATGCCCAAAACCCAGAAGGAAGTTCAGGTTATTATGGGTTTATAGAATTTTTATCAACAATTCATTAAGGGATTCGCCGGTATCGTCGCACCCATCACAGACACTCTCAAAGGCGATGGAAAGAATTTTAAGTTTGGCGAGGCAGTACAGGGAGCATACTACAAGATATGCATCCTGTTTGCGGCAGAAAACACCACAATTCTTCGACATTACGACGACGATAGACCAGCAATAATCGAAACAGATGCATCGGACTTCGCGATGGGAGCAGTCCTATCACAGAGGTTTGATGACGGAAAAATACATCTGGTCGCATTCATATCAAAGAAGTTTTCACCCGCTGAGCTTAACTATCAGATATATGATAAGGAAATGCTTGCCATCGTATACGCATTCAAAACATGGAGATGTTATCTCCAAGGAGCAATACATACAACAGCAGTCTTTTCCGATCACATGAACCTACAATACTTCAAAGAAACACAGCAACTCAATCGAAGACAGGCACTATGGGCAGAAGTATTACAGGAATACAATTTTAAAATTGTTTATCGAAAAGGAACGGCTAACGGAAAAGCCAATACGTTATCAAGGCGCACAGAGTTTACCCTAAGAGAGGGGGGTACAACATCGGCAACCTTGTTAGGACCAGAATACTGGTTAGAAATTGGAGCAATGAATCTGGACGATGATGAATGGGAAGAGATTTGTTTGGCAGGATTTTCGGTAAATCAGTTGGTTGGATCAGTAAAGGAAAGATTTCAGAAAGAGATTGGTCAGGATGAGGAGTATCAGAAGATACTATGGAAGGTACAGGACAAGGAACAGAATGTTGATGGAAGGTTTAGCGTTGATAAAGATGGTATATTGTGTTGAAAAGGAAGGTTATATGTGCCCGAGGGATTTCAGAAGGAGGTTTTACACAAAGAACACGACTCATACATCACAGGATACTTCGGTCACGAATGTACACTGCAACTTATTATGATGAATTCTTATTGGCCTGGACTGGAGGACGACATTCGAGAATATTGCAACAGGTACGACTCATGCCAATAAACAAAGGCACCTCAACAAGAAAAGTATGGGCTACTTTATCCCCTCGAACTACCATCCTCGCCATGGACTTATATATCGGTCGACTTTATTACAGATTTACCAGAATCGAATGGCAATAAGAACATCATGGTGGTAGTCGATAGGTTCACCAAGATGGTGCACTATATCCCCACAGATAAGCGGGAATCCTCTCTGGTTGCAAAGTTATTCCTTAAAAATGTTTGAAAATATCACGGCATGCCACTCGATACTGTATCGGATCGCGACGTAGTCTTCACAGGTCATTTTCTCACTGAGTTATACTAGTTCCTAGGAATTAATCGATCAATGTCTACGGCTTCCCACCCACAAACTGACGGACAAACGGAACGCATCAACCAGACCATTGAACATCTTTTGCGTACATACTGCAACTACGAACAGTCAAATTGGAGCGAGATGTTACCCATGGCCGAGTGCGCTTACAACAATTCGAAACATGCGGCCACAAAGATTACACTATGTTATGCCAACTACGGTTATGAGGCCCACACAAATTGGCCCACAGAGGTTCAGTTTCGCAACCCAGGATCTGAACTATATGCACGCTACATGGTCGAAGTGTATAGAAAGCTAGAAGGACAGCTCGAAGTTTCTAGGGACAAGATGTGCAAATATTACGATCGCAAGCGGCATACACCTCCGCAGTACAAAGCGGGAGACCTGGTTATGCTAAACGGATATAACATACGGACCAGACGACAGTGACGCAAACTCGACGACAAGATGTACGGACCGTTCAAGATATCCAAGGAAGGAAGCAACAGACGATAGTGCAGACTCGAATTACTCTTGACATGGAAAATACACCCATCGTATCAAGTGGTACTGTTGGACCCCTATCGGGGTGACGCCTTAGAGAGGGAGGTACCGCTAATCGAGGCCGATGATGGTGGCTGGACACCAGAGTCAATTGTAGCAAGTGGACCTACGGACGACGATCACCGCAGGCATGTTTTTCTGATTAAGTGGACCAGATACTCACATGAAAAACATACCTGGGAATCGTTCGAACACCTTAACATCATCATACCAGACATAATCACTGAATACTACACGAAGAACCCAGCAATGGAAAAAGTTAAACGATGGAAATCTACGTCAAAACCAAAGGCACAAAAAAGACGGAAGTTATGAATTTCATTCGTTAAACTCATACCACCCTGAGTTAGGTGGAGGTCATTATTATGTTAAGAGAATTTTTATTTTTACTTTTGATACTCACGAGTTGTTATAAAGATACGCTGTCTGAGTGGTATCTATTGTTTGCACACTTTTTATGATGGACATTCAGTTGAGGCCACTGGAGCTAGAGAGGGAGGAAGTGTTAGGGGCTTTTCCTTAGCAGGTGTACAAGGTATGGAGGATGTCCATGGCAATCCGTGTTCGGCCACCTGTCACTATGGCTGGTCGAGGTTACACCGACGGTTTATTCCATCCTCTGAGCGATGAAGTCCTTACGCGACATACATGCCTATCCAATACCGAGCCCTGGAAAAGCGGAATGATTAACCCACGCATGGGCGGTGCACCTTCTGGATCGAACAGCAATAGTCATGACACTTAGCTGGCAGATGCATCAGTTCGGAACACTTCGGGTGGTATGCTACTGTACACCTAGACTCCCGATAGTTACGAACATCATGGGTTGCTGAAACATGATCACGCCATTGCGGGGACCTTCAGGTCAGCCGGGCATGATCATTTCGACCAGAACTACTTTACCTTATCAGCAATATGGGTCAGCCGGCTAGAGTGGGGTACATCTCAACACTCTCTGGCAGGCACACGTCAGAGTTCGCGAAGCGAGACTTTACTATGGAGATAACTATATAGTCTAGAGACTCCATATGTTAACTGCACCCCGGTAGTTAAATCTACCTGTTGAGTACTTGTGTGTGGGTCGACATCCCGAGTAACAGCAGATCGCAGGTAGTCTGGTCTGACATAAGCTGCCGCCCTGAAATGGGAGTAAAAGCCAGCGAGATGGGAGGTACGATACATGGCACAGCAGTGGCTGATCGCCGACGCAAGACTATGAGGGTAAACATATCCCTGCAACCTACTATCCGATTTAACATTGAGTCTAGAGATCTAAGAGGAAGTGATGATTCGATGAACGCATCAGCGGTCGTTGCCGAAACCTGTTTTCTGGGTAAGCATACAGACCAGAAGAAAAGCAAACTGACCTAGTTGTTACGTGGCAAAACCTGGCGGCATAAGGATAACCTACAGGGATGCCTCGCACTTTAGAAAGTGCCGAACGTCAAACGGAAAAGAAGCGCAACCTACCGACATCGAGTAACCAGCCTAACGATCGGAGGCTATAGCTATCTTAGTACAAACGCTGAAGTCATAGAGAGTATACGAGTAACTCACTCTATAAAAGAACCGCCTTTGCACCTGCAAAGTAAAACAGCAAGCTCAAGCAGCAATCCACAGTCAGAACACACCAGCGGACAAGACACCAAAATATTATTGTTGTTTTCTACTTCAAGAATATTCACTTCATTTTACAATATACTTTATGAGTTATTTTCGAGACCTTGATTCTATTGTTCTCTACGCCCATGTCCTCTACGAATGAGCCATTACTCCATATGACTATCGTATTGCGAGTGTCTTTATTCACACGTACGATGTCGAGTACCAGTATATTCACGGGTTTTATACCCGAGAACTTGCATCCGAATATCACAACCTACCAGTCCAAGACTACAAAGACTGGTCCGACTACGACGACTCCGAGGATTATCTTCAGGATACATACAACTTCTAAGGAGTAGGCGGCCATACTTTATTGCTAAGTATCACTGTAACAACAACCCATCAAACGGAGTGATATTCCATAGTCGTTGGTCATATTGATTAACAGAATCAATGCAGAATTGGATCGAATAGATGTGTTAATTACCCAAACTCAAGCAAGCATTGTCAAAATCAGCGAGGAACTGCCTGAATAGATCAAAGTACAAAATGGCCTAGTGTTTAGTCAAAAGGTGATCTATGATACTATGACATCAGGTATTGATAGCCTATAGAGGGTGCAGATTGAGCACCATACAGATCTCATTATCTAGTCCCAGGTATTTGCATCCAATATCAGCACAGCAATTGCCATTATGAAAGTACAGCCCTCTGAAGTATATGAGGAGCTCCATCTGGCTATTTGAAAGCAAATTCAGTGCTCACAAGTGGCTTCATCCTCCCTTTCTGGCATGTTGGAAAAGAGAGACAGAGCACAGGAATGACTCGCTCTCCAAGTACACGATTAGTTGGATTAATATAGCAGTGTCCAACGGAAAGCCAACGAAGAAGTCAAGAGGTCTGGTAAATTCCAGAAGAAAGCCAAAAAAGAGGCTATGAAAGTCACTGAACCCAAGAAAAAGGCTGACACTGAATATTAACAGAGAGAAAGTGAAATGAGGAGGATTTGAAGAGATAAGGAGAAGAACATTCGAGAATTCTCAAGGAGCCTGTAAAGGCACACATCCATGTATGGCCTCATATAAGTTTAGATACGGTTGCAAACGATGATAAGTGAATATAGTAAAGTGGGTTCAATAGGTAAGGTTATCGATGGCGTGCAAGAGCACTCGCATGAGCTGACTATATACTGGACGATTGGGCAGTTACCATGCCATAGGCCGGCCACCATTATATCATCCCCCTCTTTATCTGCAGACCTTCTGGGCTGCATACACGTGCATGAAGAGAAGAAACAATCCAAGCTCGTACACTATCGTACGGCTTCGTAAATCCCGCTGCCCATCATTACCACTTGAGGGTGACCTTTCGGTGGATCCGGTGCACGGAGAACGTCCACCTGCAGTGGTAGGTGGTAAAACCCATGCCGATACCATTTGTACCGGATCGAGATCCAATAAGAAGAGAAGAGAAGGACGGAAACATCCAATTGACCCCTGAAATCTTCAGATCTCCATGTCTCCATATCCAAGCCCTCGGGATACCGTAGCTTTCATCGTGCAGCCTCAGTGGTACTTGTATTGGTAAACGTCATTGTCTCTTGTCATTGATCGTATGTGGTTCGTCGATCATCTAACTCATGAATATCCAATAGAAGATCGAACTTACAATATCAATGAAGTGTGCTTAGCTCGCGCGAAGCTTGTGCCCTTGGTAGTCTTTCTCCGTAAGGGCACTTCCGTCCAATGCTGACGCTCCATAAGTGAGCTTGCAGCTTCGTTTGTGGATGCTAACACGTCATAGGTGCACTTCGGGGCTTCTGCTCAGTGCACTTCGGAGCTTCCGCTCAGATCGTTGGAAGGTGATCATCAAGTGCGCTTCGTATTCCGATTCAGGTATATTTCCGTGCAAACAATAAAGTACACTTCTGTGCAAATTGATAAGGTACACTTCTGTGCAAACGATGATCATGATCGCATCCGCTTGAAATCCGGAATGTAGATCATCGACTACTCTTCGCTTTGTCCTTCGCCTATCAGTTGCCCTCCGACTTTTGCCCTTTGACCTTCCCCTTCCCCCTTAGACTCTCCTTCGCAGACATCACCATCTGTCATCAGGTCCAGATGGAGATAAATGCCGGTTCGTGTTGTAGTATTAGTCCGAGTTGCCTCAGCAGCCTCGGGACCATAAAGATGAGAGATCCGATTCGTCAACCGGTAACAATCTTTCAAAATACTGAACGGAAAGAGTAGCTTTTCTACTTTGTGTTGCAGACATCATCTCGCAGCCGTCGAGACACGAGGTTGCGATGAATGCAGGTTCGTCTCGGATGCCAAGCTATCTTTGCAGCCTGGGTGTAATAAAGATGCTCAAAACACTGAACCGAGATTAGTGTTGGCAACAAACCGCTCCAGTTCGTAGAAATTGACGAACCGATTTGATTCGCACGAATCGGATCAGGGTTAGGGTTCGCCAATTCTGGTACGAATCGAACCGAGAGTCAGTCGAACCAATCTGGTTCGAGGTTTGCCACAAACTACCGTCATATTTTTGGGTTTGTGCGAACCCATTCGCGAACCTTACACTAAGCATTGCCATCACTCATAGAAGCTTTTACATGCGTGTATGAGTTTAAACTGGCTCGTCTAGCCAGTGCTTCTAGTCAGCCGTGAGCCAGCCAAGCTCGATCGTGAGCCAGCCCAGCTCGACCGTCTCCAGCCAGC
>MU122358.1:34162-71413 GCA_014904905.1 Wilcoxina mikolae CBS 423.85 | reverse complement strand
CCTAACCCTAACCCTAACCCTAACCCTAACCCTAACCCTAACCCTAACCCTAACCCTAACCCTAACCCTAACCCTAACCCTAACCCTAACCCTCGGTACATGGTCGGTGCCGGCTTAAATATTTGTACGAGAGCAATAAATGTTGCGGCGGCACAATGCTCGGTGATCAGAATTGGCGATAATGGTTGTGTCAGAGGAACGTAACACATGTCCTTTTAATAAATAGTATTTTTTATATGGGTAATGTTGAGCTTTCAAATGTTGTGATCTGCGGCGAAGTAAGTGTGTGGAGTGTAGGTGTTGCTGGGGTGTGGGGTTAGGGGTGAGGTGAAACGAAATAAGATTTTGATCTTGTCTGTATCGACATTGCTATATGATTATGGCTGAAGCTGCTTTCAAGAGACATCCCTGTCACCTGAAACAGACATACTTCATGTATAAAGAGTACAAATACTTTGAAGCAGATCAAAATTAGTGAAGGATTAGGTCGTTCATGCGTAACCGCCTAACACAAGAATCCCACACCCAATCAGCTAAGCTAGGAAGAGTTCGGCAGGAATTATATAGACCCGTCCGATATTTCTTCATACAGTCTATTCTTTTGGCCTTCCCCATTCCAAAAATCACACAAATCCAAAGCCAACTACACTAAAGTATTATAGAATTTAAAGGGATATGCTGTACAAATTTTGGAAGGAAAACATAAATTCTGGTCTGGTGGTTGTAATATTGCCACAAAGTTGAAAAGATACATTACCCATTTATATATTAGTAACCAACAACCTGGGAACATAGGTCAATTATTTTAGAGCCTCTCAGGACAGTCCCCATAAACTGTGTTATGGCAATACGGACTGTTCTAGGCTGCTCTAAAGTGCATTCAGGAACATAGTACGTAGCTCTCTTCTTGCTGAAACTTATGAAGCAAATTATTTTTGATCTCGCTGGCTAATGATTGTTGCATTTGGGAAAACAGCAGATCATCCTCTTGACCTAGTTAGCAGCGAAAAGTCTCATGTTCAATGGCTGATTGACTAAGAACCAATCGTTCATCGTTGATCAGACCAGGATGCAACACTCTCGGTTCGATATGGGTGGGATTTAGCTCAGCATGTGTATGTCCTGTTGCTGGTGTCCAAGAAGCAGGAACCCAATATGGCCGATGGATCTACCACCGGAGGTGAAGCAGCTCACTGGGTATCAGTTTCGTTCCCTTAGCAAATGGCAGAAGAACATGTTGGCAAGGCAAGCGGTTTGTGTTCGGGATAGAGTAGTCGAAAACAGTGGTTTTTTGTGATGCAGGTGTATTAGTCCATATTTAAATATAACTGGCGAAGATAAATTACCTGATAGTGCGATCAATTTTGCGGCTTGCCATTCCGGAGTTAACAAGGTAATCGGACACAAGATTACCTTCAGTGACAGTGAGCAAAAGCCTTCGCGGTCAATTACCATTGGAAGTCCTATCCGACTAGCATTCTCATCCTGACTCATCCTTCGTACCATTTCCTCAATCTGTTGTATGAGATATTTCACAGCACGTTCAAGATCCATGTGTTGATTCTGCCACTGCTTGATTGGGTTGTGGTAGGATTCAGTATGTACGGTACCATGGCACCCAAGGTTTGGAACAGAGTTTGAAGGCTGGAATTAACTGGTGCTCTTTTGGCAACTATTGCATGGGCAGATAAACCTGCTCATTCTCATGTAGACAAATCAAATGTTTCGCTCATTTCTCATCCAGTTCAGATCGCTCAGAACACCTTAGCCAAGCCCACATGGCGTCAATAATTTCACACTGATCTTCCTCCAAATAATGTTCCTTAGGAAAACGCATAACAAAGTCTTGGAGAAAAGAGAAACGGCGAAATAAGTCAACAACAACGATTGTAATCGACAAGCGGACACCGGCAATCGACTTTTAGCATCGAATTGACCCCGGAGTGGCACTCCCAGCACCTCTGGACCGCAAGAGGAGGTTGGACACTCTCAGGAGCAGAGCGCGCATGCGACAGACGCGACGCGACAACCGAAGACCCAGCGACTGAACCCACAGCAAAGATTGGGAGCCCTGCTGGAGATACAATCGAAAAGATAGCGACCGAGGACGATAGGGATATGAAGATGGGAGAAGTAGGACAGACGAAGGGCGTGGCAGGCAACGCGTCGGGAGAGGCATGCGTCATTATGGAAGGCATGACCCCAAGCGAGCCTCTGATGCGAAACAAGAACGGGAAAGGACTGAGAAGTGAGACATTGGAGGCATCAAGCGCGCTGGGGGACTGGAGAAGCCGACAGGAAAGAACGATCATGCTGCAGGCATGTGCGGTGGCGCAGCTGCACTGAACCGTTGAGAACTTGGTAATAGCAATGGAGACACATGCAGCGCGCGAGGAAGTACAATGGATCTGCATGAGAACATGGTTGACAGAATGAGAGAGCAAGTGGGATGCACGCCATGAGGGCGACGTACTGTGGGTGACGGGCATCACAAACATGGTCACGAAAGTTCTGGCGGAAACAGCATCAGGCCAGAGGAATCTAGAGGCCGACAACGGACTGGAGTCCTCGAAACATGCAGACGCAACCATAGCGCAACAGGAGCGACAACCGAAGCAGTGGCAAGCCGAACTGCAACCAAAACTGCAGTGGCAGCCGACGAAGCCGATGACGCCGACCCTAACCATGGCCTCGACCTCGGCCCCGACTCCCACCCCAACCCCAATGCCAGGACTGGCACTGACAACAAAGCCAACACCAACTAGACGGTGGGAGACAGTCCCACCGTGTAACCAGCAAAATGCCACGACTGCAAAGCCCGGTGTGGCTGAGGCAGCGACCGCAAGCAGGCCAGGCCCAGGCCCAGGCCCAGCCCCGGCCCTGACGAATGGCTCGAGCATGGCTGATAGGCGTTTAATCCTAAGAAGAAACGAGAGTGTCCCCCCGCCCAACAAGATACACGAAGAAGTCACATGCGCAATGAACAGAGCACTGTTCCGGCAACAAGCCCCGGCCCACATCCGAATCATGAATGCACAGAGAAATGCCAAGGGTGCAATAACCACAATTACGTACTGGAATGCCACAGTGGTTATTGCGCTCCTGTACCGAGATGTCATCATCAATACAGCATAGTTGGTCGACAAAGGAATCATTGATGTGGAGGGTAACCAATCGTGGGAATGACTGAAGATCCACGCTGTTCTGCTGCTGATATATATTGGCGGAGGCACCAAAGGCCTACAAAAGATAAGAGAAGAAATCCAGAAGGAGAACAAAGGAGTCACGCTCCCTGCACATGTGAAATGGCTATCCAACCCTCACTCGATCAGGGAGAGGCAGAACAATGGAGAGATAAAGGCATCATTTGTGGTCTTTGTTGTGAAGGGGACGAAAGTAGCCAAGAGACTAGTCGAGAACGGGGTCATCGCTGCAGGGTTAAGGAACAAGGTCGAACCGTACACGATCGCCGGCCCGGACAGCATGCGGGAGCTCTCCTGCGGGTGGGGCTATATCGAGAGCAAGTGCGGCGGCAGTCAGCCCAGGTGTGGCTACTGCGCAGGGCCGTACCGCACAAGCGAGCATCAGTGCAACGTCGTGGGATACACATCGCAGAAAGGGGCACTCTGCAGTCACACCCAAGAGAAATGTCCGAACTGCAAAGAGATCCATATCGCATTCAGTGGAAGGTGAGCAAAGAAGACCGAAGCTATCAAGGCGGACCGAGACAATGGAAGAAGACAACCGGCCGAGTATCGAATGGGAGGGGCCACAGGGGCAAACACATTGGCACTCGGCTCCAGGCGGACGAGGGATACTGGAGCCTTAGAAGGAGAGCCTCCGGTTGAGGAGGTGGAGAGACCAGGGGAGAAGGTGGTGGAGGACGGAGAAAGGGACATGACCATGGCCGAGACCGCAGCAGAGGTCGAAATGGGAGCCGCCGCTTCCAATGATTAGAGCAATTCAGCACAACTATGCCAGGTCATGTATGTGGACCATGGCTGTGCTAGAGATGGGAGTCGAACAGACTTGAGCTGGGGTGCGAATGACGATGTGTTGTGATTGACATCAAAAGAAGAAGGGAGAAGATGACAGGACTCATAAACGTCTACGACCAAAAAGATGTCCAGATGGGAGAAAGACCAGCGACAAAGTTAAACTGGCAAAGTATTATTCGATTGGGGGGCAGCACGGTGCTCGCAGGCGACTTTAACGACCACAGTCAGCACTGGGACCCGAGATGCATGGAACGGAGTTACGCCACATACTGGGAGGATATCATAGACGCACATCAGAGGGAGATCGGGAATGACAGCCAGGCCACTCACTACCTAGTCAGGAACGGCAGTGAGGGCACGTCCGTCATGAACTTAACCTGGGCCAATCGACCATTTCACCAATGGACAATTTTGGAGGAGAGTCACGCCACAGGGTCGGACCACAAGGTCATAGAATGGGAATTGGATGTGGAGAACCAGGAGGAAGATGGTTGCACACAAGTCATAGGGTGGAACCTAGATACCAAGTCGGAAGAGGACGAGAAGACGGCAGAGAAACTCTGGAGGGAACTCGAGAAGGAGAGATCCCCTATAAACGATGAGGAATGCAAGGGGAATGAGGTCGAGCGTGAGGCTGAGTGGTGCCATGACGCGCTGAGAAAAGTGCTTGATGACTCAGCGAAGAAGATAAGGATCTGTGCTCGATCCAACAGATGGTGGAACGGTGAGATAAAGGAGAAGAGAAGCGCACATAGGATTGGAAAGAGAAGGGGACGAAGGTCAGAAGCAACGGCCCGGGCGAAAGCAGACCTGCAAAGCTCGATCCGGCGGTCTAAGAGCCGGATGTGGAATGACTATTTACAGAACCTCAGGAGCGGTGAGGTTTGGAGGGCTACAAAGTTCGTCAGCCTTCGAGTGGGGGCAACCATGGAGGTTTTGACTGATAGAGAGGGAAAGTAAGCAAGCTTTATCACCGAAAAGGAGGAGATACTCAGACGGGAGTCCTTTCCCCCAAAAGATGACGATCAGTACTATGAACTACCCCCTGCAGGACGAGCACACGAACGGATTGTGGAGCAAGCAGTTGAATGAGCCCTCTTCTCGCAGTCGGTCAAGAAGGCCCCGGGCCCTGACAAGTTGTCCTTTGGGGCCATCCGCCTTCTCTGGAGGTGGAACAGAGCGAGAATCATTGGAATAACCAGGGCGACCCTCCAGCCTGGTCGGTACCCAGCTGTGTGGAAGCGTGCGAGCGGGGTCATTATCCGAAAGTGTGGAAAATATGATTACACCAAGCTCAAGTCGTACCGTACAATGTCCCTGCTTAGCTGCATGGGCAAAGTGGTCGAAAGATTGGTTTCCAAATTATTGTCTGAGGAAGCAGAAAGAAGAGAAGGTACTAAGCGAGGGCGAGTTCGGTAGTAGAAAGAGACGGTCAGCCATCGACGCCGCAGCCATACTGGTCGATAGGGCTCACACAGCATGGAAAGAAGGCAACATCGTGGGGGTCCTCCTGATGGATATCAAAGCAGCATTTCCAAGTGTAGCAAAGGGGAGGCTAATTCAGGCAATGAAGGCCAAGCGGATGGATGGAGACCTCATACGATGGACTGAATGTTTTCTCTCTCAAAGAACGGTGCAGATGGTGATCCAGGGGAACGTCATTCAGAACCATCCAGTGGAAGCAAGGGTCCCACAAGGATCTCCTGTGTCACCAATTCTCTTCACAATTTACACCACCGGGCTGATAGAATTGGTTGAGGAGAGAGTCCAAGGAGTCGAAGTCCTGTCTTTCGTGGATAACCTCGGGTGGGTGGCAATTGGGAGGGACATGAATCAGGTAGTTAAGAAACTCGAAGCCTGCGCGGCGGGAAGAATTGAATGGGCCGCTAGACAGGATCTCCAATTGGACACTGCCAATGCGGAAGCAGCGCTCTTCACATGCAAGCGAGCACACAAGAATCACCTTCGGCCCAAACTGACAGCCAAAATCGGGTTAGGAAACTGCGTCATCCAGTTCATCAAAGAAGCAACAAGGTGGCTCGGAGTCTGGATGGATGCGCACCTGATGTTCAGAGAGCACCACAACCGATGCCTAAAGAAGGCCAGAGCTGCAGAAGCAAGACTTCGCAAGTTCATGAGAATGCACGGAATCGTCCCAGAGCGGGTTAGAGCCATCCAAATAGCTTGCGTCCAAGCAATCGCACTATATGGGAGCGAGCTCTTGTGGGACCCAATAGAAACAGGCAGACGAGAGGACCTCCAACTTCTTTTCAATCGACAAGCCAGATCAACCCTAAGAGCCCAGCCCACGACCCCACTGGCTGCGCTTATGAGAGACCCAGGGCTCACACCTGCGCCAGTGACCCTGGACTCCAGGCAACAACGATTCTCGGCCAGGCTGGCGAATGCGTGCCAAGGATCCAAGCTGAAAGAGATGCACAACTACCCTATATCACGTTCACCAATAGGCACGGTGATCAAGAAAGAGCACCAACACGGTCGGGAAGCAGACACCATGAGCTGGCCCAATCCTGATGAAGTACCGGCGGTTAGGACTGTGATACTGAGCAACCCCGTGGCTAAGAAAGAAGTGACACGCTGGGCAAGAGAAAATGAGGCCAAAGTGGGTTCGGGGGTCTGGATGTGGTGGACAGACGGATCGCGAACCGACGATGGGAGAGTGGGAGCTGCAGCAGTATTCAAGCACAGAGACGGCTGGAAGTACTTCCGTAGCCACCTCGGTACCGGACTAATGGAGGTCTACGCTGCGAAACCTGTGGGCAATCGGACTAGTGCTCCGGGAGTCAGTCCAGAAAAGAGACATACTACAGGCAAACGGCATGACAATGGTGGCAGTCTTCAGCGACTCGCAGGCAGCCATCCGACGAATGGAGCATGTAGAGTCAGGACCAGGACAACCACTAGCCCGATGGATTAACCGCAACGGGAGGACCCTCCACGAGCGCAGTATCGAAATGTGGATCCACTGGGTCCTGGGACACACAGGCATCTCTGGGAACAAGGAAGCAGATCACCAAGTGCACCTGGCCAGGAAGGCCGCAGAACAAGCACGGTACGGGAACAAGTATACACCTCGGCTGCATATAGAACCAGACGAATCACCGAAGCAAGATCGGCCGCAAAAACACTGTGGGAGATCTTCAAGTGCAGCAAGCACTTCGGCTATAGACTCAAGGACAAGGCGGGAAGTAAGAGACCCATCCCGATTACAAGTTTGAAGTCGTTAGCCACAAGGTTCTATCGATTGAAGAGCAGGCATGATCCAGTAGGCAAGTACCTAAAGCGGTTCGGGCACCGAGATGACGACAAGTGCTGGTGGTGCGGAGGCTTAGTAGTGCAGCCACAAGAGCATCTATTCCGCCACTGTAGCCGGTGGAAAGACCAGCAGAACACGCTATGGAAAGAGGTGGGGAAGGCGACAGACTGGAACACGGTGTAATGGCGGCCGGCCTATGGCAGGGTAACCACCGATCCGCCCAGTATGTAGTCAGCTCGTGCGAGTGCCCTTGCACGCCATCGATAACCTTACCTATTGAATCTACCTCATTCTCGAATCCTCGTTTGCAACCGTATCTACCTTATACTCTTATACGAGGCCGTACACGGACGTACGCCCTTACACTGTTATCGATCTTTAGTAATTGGATACGTTTTGCTCACGGGATTTCGTGAATTACCCCTTTTCGACGCGTTATCTATCATCGAGAAATCACACACGTGATCTACCCTCGAGAAATTTTACGAATCGACGAGAGATTACCTCGAGATATTCTACGGGTCTCTTTACTTTACCCCTTTTCTTGACGCGTCGATACACGCGCCAGACCATCGAGCCAGACCATCGAGCTCAACGCGAAGTCGAAAAGACTGGAAGGAAACCGAAGACGAAATAAGACCCAAAGACGCTATAAGGCCCAAAGACGAAGTAAGACCAGCATCTCGGTTCAGTGTTTTGTTTTGAGCATCTTTATGGTCGCGAGGCTGCTCAGGCAGCTCGGGCTTCTGCTACTTTATGGTCCCGAGGCCGCTCAGGCGACTCGGGCTACCACCCGAACCGGCATTCATCTCCACCCGGGCTGATGGGCAGGTGGCGATGTCTGCGAAGGAGAGTCCAAGGTCGAAGGGCATGGTCGAAGGGCAAAAGTCGGAGGGCAACCGAAAGTCGAAGGACGAAGCGAAGAGTAGTCGCGACGGTTGGTGTGATGACCATACCTACAATCCGGATTTCAAGCGGACGCGATCACGATCACCTTATCGTTTGCACGGAAGTGCACCTGAATCGGAAGCTACGAAGCGCACTTGACGATCACCTTCCTACGATCTGAGCGGAAGCTCTGAAGCGCACTTGACGATTACCTCCCTACGATCTGAAGCGCACTTGACGATTGCCTTCCTCCGAACTGAGCGGAAGCTCTGAAGCGCACTTGACGATTGCCTTCCTCCGAACTGAGCGGAAGCTCCGAAGAGCACCTACGACGCGTTAGTATCCACGAACGAAGCTGCAAGCGCACTTACGGAGCGTCAGCATTGCACGGAAGTGCACTTACGGAGAATGATTACACGAATGGCACTTAATGAACGTACGAAGTTACCGCGAGGCGGGCTTCCGAGGGCACAAGCTTTGCGCGAGCTAAGCGCACTTGATTGATTACATTGTAAGTTCGACCTTCTCTTGGATGCTCACGAGTTAGATAATCGGCGAATCACATACGATTGATACGTGACGAGACCTTCGAATCGGTCAATGACTTCTCCGTGATGCCGAAACGCGTCCGATTGATGACGAGAGCCAATGACGTTTGCCGATACGAGCACCACCGAGCCTGCACTACGGAAGCTACGGTATGCCGAGGGCTTGGATATGGAGATATGGAGATATGGAGGTTACAGGGGTCAATTGGACGTTTCCTTCTCTTCTCTTCTTCTCTTCGTTTCTTATGGATCTCGGCCCAGTATAAATGGCGTCGGCACGGGTTTTACCACCTACCACTGGAGGTGGATTTCCCCGTGCACCGGATCCGCCGAAAGGTCACCCTCGAGCGGTACCGATCGGTTGCGGGATTTACGAGGCCGTACGAGGGCGTACGAGCTTGGATTGTTTCTTCTCTTCATGTACGGGTATGCAGCCCAGGAGGTCTGCAGATAAAGAGGGGGATGATGTAATGGCGGCCGGCCTATGGCAGGGTAACCACCGATCCGCCCAGTATATAGTCAGCTCGTGCGAGTGCCCTTGCACACCATCGATAACCTTACCAATTGAATCTACCTCATTCTCGAATCCTCGTTTGCAACCGTATCTACCTTATACTCTTATACGAGGCCGTACACGGACGTACGCCCTTACACGCGGGCAGATGACGACATGTGCAGGTCTCTGAGCTGTTTTCCATAGAGAAGTGCGATCAAGGGGTGATGGACTTCCTGGCAGCTACTGATGTCAGAAAGTTCCCACCCAAGTAAGTGACGGAGAAAGAAAAACAAACAGTTACTTTGCTTGCGTCCATGTCTTGGCGGCTTGGCTGGACGCAAGCAACTTGATTGGTCTAAGCGACAGACAGGTAACGAGCAAGCGGAGGAATGAGATGAGTGAGATTAGACTCCAGGGTCCTTCTTTTCAGTTCCTTTCTTTTGTCCTTACCAATCTTTTCACTTTCTTTTGTCAGAACGGGACGACAGGTAGCAGGAGTAGAGCATTGCCATCTAACCGGCTTGCCCGGAGGTGGCAGGGTTCAGGGATCTGTCATACTCTAAATAGAGTGAATACAGTATGATTAAAACCAAAAAAACAAAAAGTAATTTTCCTTTCTAATCCAAGTCTTGATATTTTTGGATGCATACCACTGACACAGCATGTGATAAGCCCCAGGCTGCGCTTTTGGAATTGCGGCCAGAAATCCTGCCGCGGCATCCGTGATGACAATTGCAGGAGGTTGGGTACCATCATTGCTCCAGAATATATTATTCAACTACAGTGAATTAGCTTAGAGTATATGGCATGAATACCCAGTGAGAACGCTTACCTGTTCATAATTAAACAGAAATGAGTCTTGAGATTCAGAATGCACAAAGCTTAATGCAAAGGGAAATGTTTTGTTTGTATTTGTGATTCCAATATGTGTAACATGAGGCATTCCACGTTCATCTGTTTTAAAGGAACCATCGGTTTGCATCATTGTTCCTGAGACGAATCTGCGGGCCAAACGTATTTGTGATTCTGTACAGAAAAACAATTGCTCTAGTTGTTGGACTGCGTGTGATCCAGACAACTTGTAGGATGTCCACCGTCTGCGAACATGGAATCCTGCTTTAATCAACTTATCCAGAAGGCGTGAAAACCTATCAGTAGCAGAACTAAGCTCCTTGTTCTCACTTCGCATGGAATTGTATTATGCACTGGCACTAAGCTGAAGACCTTCGGAATGCTTTAACCTCACAGACATGTTATAAGAGATTCCAGCCTCTCAGAAACGGTGGGCTTCTGCACGGCCCTGGATATGATCCGGATGACATCATACATGTGATGGATATACCAGAGGGTCCGCAGCCATCTCATGATTATGGCTGCCAGGATATTAGCATCAAAATCAAAATCCTGTTATCACATACAGCAAAGTGGAAATGTACCTGTTATTAAACACTCAAAGCACCCATGCCTTTGCGGGCTGAAGGCGTTCAAAATATCTCTCTGTAACTAGCGCCCGGAAGAATTCACAATCCTGACCCTCCAGATTATTCAGCCTAGCAGTCACAGACCATGGACAGCGGACTTTTTTAGTTTTAGTCTGTCTTTTTCTGTCTTCAGGCTTGAGCTTCCAAGTGTTCCGAGGCTTACCTATATCTTGTTAGTTAACTCCAGGGGCACTAGTAATGACAGAAAGGCAGGCCCCTGTAGGCAGGGTGTATGCTGGCAAGATAAAGTCTAGCGGTAGTGAAATATACTGACCTCCATGGATGCAGGTGTAACGAACCCGGCCCTTGTTCTCTCCACCACTAGCTGTTTCAATTTGGAACCCAGCACAGCATGAACAGTTGAGCAGGCGATCATTAGCATCAACAAGGGTTGCAAAGACCTGACCATCAACCGGTGCCTGCTGCTCAAGAAGCGGAATGGCATTAATGTCACTCTGTACGGATTTCAATCGGGCAGGGTCAGTGGCAAGAGAGGGGTGCGGTTTCCATTGGGGGAGGATGACTGTCAGGCGGTCATTGAGAAGTACAGGTTCGGAAATTATGATGGGTGGCGATTCTGGATTCATACTTGGTAGGGAAAGAAAAAAAGAGTAAGGAAAATATGTATCAAAGAGTGAAGATGCGAGATAAAGGAAAGCGAAGAGTGCGTGTATACAATGTAAAGAAAGAAAGGAATGTTTTGCCAGTTGGTTGAGTGGAAGGAGAGCGAAGTGAGGAGGGGCAGCCGCTTTATATTGACTTTAAATGACGTCATGCCTGGAGAGGCAATAGTTACTTAATACCAGCCGCCCGGAACAGTCCACAATTGCCGTAGAACAGTTTACATAGACTGTCCTGAGAGGCTCCCAATTATTTTGGGCAGAGGAACTTCCTGGAGAGTTCAGGATGATATGCCAGAGAGCTTGTGCTCATTGTATCAATGGTCATAAAGCTCAAATCGAGGATTTTCAAAAACTTTGTCTGTGATTTTGTGGTCATTGCACAGTTTCTGAGTTTATTTAACAACACATAGAGCTAATCAAAGTCAGAATATGGGAGGCGGTTGGGAAGCCATGGGACTCTATTTGATGCTATAGAGGAGCAATGTATTTGAAGCCTGCAATAACAGGAAATTTCGAAAGTAGAACCTGCTGGAGATTTCACAAGGAGATGTGCCAGAAGTTGCTGACTGTGTTAGTTTTGTATAGCAGATATAGAAAATTGTAGCGTGCCCTTTGCATGTACTCTATCACCAGTATAAATCTTAGATCTCTCCTCTTTGTTGTTGTGGTTGACAATCATCTTTTTCTCGTCATTCCCGGCCCTCGCGGGGGTATCAAGATTTATCGGATGCGACTGTACCCCGCTTAAAACGTTTTCCACACAAAATTGCATAACAATGCAACTTTCACCTCCCCAAAACCGGTTAGCGACACGATGATATGCAGTCAGCGATTGTTGGAACAAAATTCGATTTTCGGCCAACTCTTCATAAACTATCCGATGAATAGGAATATATTAGAGACGCTGTAAATCCGAGACCAGAAGGAGAAATTATGCATAATTACGAATATTTCAACTATAGAATATTTTGTGATTCGAGCAAAACTCGTGGTAATATATTGCGCGTAGTAAGGCGAAACACAAGATTGCAGATTTTACCTTGTGTTTGCCTGATTGTGATAGATTGGTGGCAATGTGGTAGTACAATTTTTTTCAAACTCTACGTTCCGAGTCGACATCGAGTTAATATATATTGTTGACAGTAGTTGACTGACGTCACTCGGTGATGTCGCCGGAGGCGACTCCGAGCACTTCCGGACCTCAAGCCACAACTTATCCTCCGAGCATTTCCGGGCCGAGCATTTCCGGGCCCAGGCTCCGAGCACTTCTGGGCCTTGGCCCTGGTATGATACTCGGCATCTGGTGGATGCCTTCTTATTTCTCTATATAAGTAGATCGTTTTCTCTCTTTCTTAGATCATTAGACTGTGTACAATAGACAATCACTTTACACTGCTCTCAACATATATCACACTGCGTTGCGCGCCGCGCTCAACCCCTATGTATGTATCTTAGAACTGGGAGTATTAATTCACTAGGTGTCACAGGTCTGTGGGCAGACTCTGCATCACCCGATTCCGGGTCGCATCAGGAATGCTCGAAGCATGTTTCTGTGGAGTCAATTAATTATGCTTCATCATTGGCCGGTAGTACTTCTGTTGAATGCACGTCGACTTTAACGTAATCCACATGCTGTATTGGTTATCTTTATGCTTATGATAAGCTCCCGGCCAATCATACAGCATTTGTTGTGTTGTTGCCGCATGCAGCATATCAATTGTGGTAAGGTGCAGATGCATGCTGTACCACTGCTGCAACCCAAGATCCGATAACTCTGAGAGCAAACGCTCGATTGCGCACATATTTTGACGTCATAATTATGTCGCAAAAGTTGATTGATCGCAGCAAGCGCGAGGCTTCGAGTTTCTGCATGACCTGAAACAGCAGAGTTATTAGTATATGTACGCCCTGCATGCATGGTCAGAAACTGGATGGTTCTTAGTGTCCCCAATACTCCCGTCTCGTCTCATTCAAAACTCGTATCCAGCTACATGTGCGTTTCTACCATACATAGTCCAGGCCTTTGAAGCTAATTCGGAGTGGTTTCTCAAGAATATTAATTCCTGCTCCTGCTTATCATACGTAGCCAAAAGTGATTAAAGAGCTCTCTACTTGTGGACTCGCTCCCAACCTTCAGTGCTTCGTTTGGAGTCCTTGTCAATAGAGACTGTGGGCCCGGGCAAATGTAAAATTTACGCTAGAGAATTTTCACATATTTAGCAAATCAATAGTGCGATTGATAGTAGATCGACCATCAGTTGTGCGTTCAAGAGTGAGAATTCTTGGATTTGCCTGGGGTCCACGCTCTCCAATCCTTGAATGATGACTGCATGAGAGATTTTTGCTTATCCTTATCACCCCAAGTGACAACAACATCGAGTAAACCCCCGTGTTCCATGGCCATGAAAACTCAAGACTATAAGTTTGGATGGGCGAGCAATAAACCTCTGATGTGCAAAAGGACATCACCACCAGGATAGTACCCCCATATTATTCCATTTGCTCTCAAGAATTCTATTCCGTATGTTAATAGCATCATATTCGTTTTGCCTAGTATACTAATACGGTGATATCCCTTTCGAAATGACAGCCGCCCCAGCATCATTATAGTCTCAACGATGAAGTGTGTCCGGATATCTGGGATTCCAAAGTGGTGGAGCGTGCCCGACCTACTAGCCGCTCTTGAAGCTTTCGACCCATCCATCACGGACGTGCAGCAGAGCATATCATTTTATCCAGCATGCTGTGTGGATACCCACACTGCGTTACTCTGCTTAAACTCCCCCACTGGAATATATGAGCGAGTTGAATTGAATGAGGCGATGCACATTGTCAACACATCCAGTGGGCCGGAAATTGTTCTCGTTATTAACAGTCACTTTTATAATTTGACACCGCTGAATACGCCTGAAGGCCCTATACTCGCAGAGTTAGTTGCTTACCTTCCAACTTACGGGGTTAATTCTAAGGACTGATAATTGTTATAGTGTAGTTGCAGTGACAGGCCTTGCAGGCCATGCGTTCGGATCTTGGCAGAACAAGAACACCCATAAAATGTGGTTGAAAGACTTCTTACCGAAAGATGTCCGGGGTTTTAGAATTGTGACGTACGGTTACAATTCTAATCTTGTTGGAGACGTCGCGGACGATGGTATCTTGGACTACAGGAAACAGTTTATCCAAACTTTGCTTAACGCGAGATGGGGCGCTGAGGTACTACTCCTATCCGTAGGCTGTCAGACAGTTAGTAGAGAGCATTCTAGGATATCGTTTGCTCTGCAACTCAATGCTCTCTTCCAAACTTGTCGATGGCAACCTTTCGTATACCGCTAACTTAATCGCCAGGGGAGGCCGATCATATTCATTGGACACAGCATGGGCGGCATCTTGATTCTTCAGGTAGGGGTTTGCAATGCATTGACTTCATTCCCAGTATTCATGGATATCTACTAGAACTCTCGAACTATAGGCATTGCTTCAGTGTAAAAATGGAGGCCAGTATAAGCATCTCTTTGACGCCACACACGCCATAATGTTCTTTGGGACCCCACACCAAGGGATGGAAGTGGAGGAACTTCGTACCATGGTCAAGGACGACTCAGCAGGAACATACTCGAATTTGGAAATTCTTCAGCAGTTGAGTGAAGGATCGAACTTTCTCGACACCCAAAGAGAAGATATTACGAATCTTTGGGATTCGTCATCTAAAATAGAAATCCTGAGCTTCTATGAGACCCGAAAGACAAAGGCGGTTGGAAAGGTACCGACCGGCGAAGTTTAATCTGTTCACCCAAGAAGCATGTGTCCTGTGCTAATTGGTGTTTAGTTACCTACCGGAGGCTGGGGAAGATGCGGCCCGGAGGTTGACATGGTTAAGAAGAGTTCAGCCCAGTTATTCTGGCCATCGGAGCACCGCATTCCGGTTCCATATGATCACACTGAGATGGTGAAATTTGGTCACAACGAACATAACACGTATCAAACGGTAGTTAGACATATGAATGAGTGGAAGGATAGCATTTTCGAAAGTCGTGGTAGGTGGCAGGCTTTTTGATTCAATTAATACAAAGAATTTGAACGCTCATTAGCTCGCTATACAGAAAAGGCAAAGGCTGAAGCCGAATATGGTCGTACGTCATCCTTATTATAAAGCACTTTCAAATCCCAACCGTGATCGCCACTCTCCATCTCCCATTCATGGCCGCTGATATTTTGCAGTTAGGGAGGAATATGAAAAAGTGCTTAATTGGCTCTACCCTGAGGACACTAACAGAAGGCACAATGACATCAAACGACAGAGATTAGAAGGCACTGGTAAATGGTTTCTACAGAACGAAGAGTTCAGCCAATGGCTTCAAGGCTCACACCAATTCCTTTGGGTTCACGGCATTCGTGCGTTTCTCCCACAATCTTCTAAGGTTGCTACTGACAACTACAACCTCAACAGCGGGTGCTGGAAAAACTTTTATAAGGTTTAAACAAATTTGTTAACTAATTGAGATCTCGGCTAACGTAGCCTCTTCCGCAGTTCGCTCGTGATTGACCACCTTCAGGAACACCCATCCGAAGCACGATATGGAGTTATCCACATTTATTTCAATTACAAGGAGCAACACCAGCAGAAACCCATTGACATACTTGCTAGCCTTGCCAAGCAGCTGGGTAACCAGTGTCCAGAAAGCTTAGCGGTGCTCAAGGATTTGCAAAAAAGATTACAGAAGGATAATAAAAATCCTACCGAAGACGATCTATATATTACGCTGGTTAAGCTCTCGAAGGCATTTACTCGTATATTTATTATATTCGATGCCCTTGACGAGTGTGATCGTTCGAAGCAATGGGAAACATTGCTTCCCATGTGCCATAGAATGGGAAAGGATGGTTTCACGCTGTTCCTCACAAGTCGACGATCCGCAGATGATATACAAGAGTCATTTCGTGCGGTACCCACGATCGAAATTGAAGCACATGAACGGGATATTAGAAGCTATATAGACAATAGGCTCAAAAAAAGCCCTGCAGTAATGTGTATGATTAGAACAAGCAACCGGGTGGAGGAAATTGTTTCGGAACTGGTCGATGCTTCCGACGGAATGTAAGCTGAGAACTCTTCAGAATCAATCGTACCGCTAAATTAGTTCCAGGTTCTTGTTCATTAGCCTGAATATCGAACACCTCTGTCGACAGCCCACTGTTGGACATCTCCGCAGAGAAATTAAAGAGTTAAAGAGAACTAGCTCTAAGGACAACCCCATGGACCCCACCTATGATCGAATTATCGGGAGTCTCAAAGCACAAGACGAGAATTCTGTGACGCTAGCGCTGAACACTCTCTGTTGGTTGACGGAGGCTCACCGAACATTGACCATCAACGAGCTTCAGATCGCTGTAGCTGTGGAGCCGAATACATCAAATCTTGACGACGAATTTATACCGGACCCGTCGGTATTAAGGAATATCTGCGCTGGCCTTCTTGTTATAGACGACAAGAGTGGCACAGTTCGGTTGGCTCACTTCACCGTCCAACAATATCTACTCCGAAAGAACGTACTTCCACCGGCGCCGGGGTCGGTCCTCGCCATTGGTTGCACTACATACCTTGCATTCGATACATTTGGAGATGATACTTGTACATCGGCAGATGCTCTGAGAGAACGGTTAGAAGCTAACCCTTTACTGGACTATGCTACCCAGTATTTGACCATCCATCTAAGGTCTTGCGACGAAAAACTTACGAAAGATGCATTCTTAAGATTTCTACAAAGAAAAGAGAATTTTGATTTGTACATTGGAATATCCGCGCTGAACAAAGCAACGACAAGCTTTTATTCGACCCCGATGAACCGTGGTCCGCTTCACTTAGCCGCCGAAGTTGGGCATTGTTCTGTGCTCGAGGTGCTGATAGACAGACGGATAGTTAGTCACCGATGACATTGATGCAAAGGGAAGATCGGCGTTGCATTACGCCGCAAAAGAGGGGCATGTGAATGCAGTCCAGCTGCTCCTAGATAAGGGATACGAATGTGACAAAAGCGACCAAAACGGTTTGACACCGTTGCATCATGCAGCGGTGAAGGGGCAGAGAGTAGTTATCCCAGAGTTGCTTCGCAGAGGAGCAAATCCATCGGTCAGAGATACGTTTGGGATTGCCTCCCGTGTGATTACACCTATTCCTCTTCAAGTCTCCGGAGGTCAGACACTAGCTTTCAGCTTCCCAGTAATTCAAAATATGGCGTCCCGTTCGACATTAATTTACCATCGTGGCACTGCATTGCATAGAGCAATAGAAAATGGTCAGATGGGTGCTGTGGAGTGTTTTTTGGACAACAGTCGCGATCTCATAGAATTAACGGACGGCGAGGGACAGACACCCCTACATTGGGCCGCGAAAGGATCGCAGCCTGACATTGTAAGATTCTTGTTGGAGCATGGAGCAAATGTTCAGGCTGTCGACAATATACACCAGACAGCTCTACATTGTGTAGCTGCTGTTGGGCCGACTCGTGGAACAAGCCGGCAGGTGTTAATCGATTCCACCGAGCACGAACTCAGTCATGAGAAAACAGTTTTTCTTCTTCTGGAAAGCGAACTGGATGTGAATGCGAGGGACATGACAGGATCGACGGCGCTGCACCTTGCGGCACTTTACGGCCATGAAATCTCAGCGCAACGGCTCATCCAGTACAACGCCAATAAAGAGGCTAGGGCAGACGACGGAAGGACACCGATATCATCAGCAGCAGTAAAGGGCCTCCATGCGATAGTTCAGGTTCTCCTTGACAGAGGTGCCGACGTAAATTCAAAAGACAATCGCCAGTGGACGCCCCTACATTGGGCTGCGCAGCACGGGTGCGAGAAAACCATCCAGGTATTACTTCAAAGCGGCTCTAGAGTGCAAGAAAAGGACATCCACAAACGTACTGCGTTGCATTTTACAGCGCACGGCGGTCACACGGCAGCAATTCGAGTACTTCTTCAATACGACGCCGATATCAATGCCTTAGACAATTGCGAGTGCACGCCTCTTCTGATGGCGATTGAAATGGGCCGACTAAAGAGTATCAATGTTTTGGTCAGGAAAGAGGTATTTATGAACTATCGACCTTCGAAATTTCGCACAGCGATGCTCCGGGGAAATCTGATAAGTGCACGGGGGAAAGCGCGGTATTTTGCCCTGAGAAACGCTGTAGCGGATGTTTGGCAATGTTCCGGATCAACGTTAGTTGGGGTTTAGGATAACCGGAGAAATCATTTCATAATGTTTCCAATAAGTATTGAAGGGAGTTGCCAGTATATTGCGTATTGAAGCATTTATTATTATGTTGTGGTCGTAGGTGGTGCGGGTGTGAGCGGAGTTTCTCCAGACAGAGCGTGAATACTGTTCAGAGGTTGTGCGCAGGCATCTCAATAGTCCGTCCCGTTCCGGGCAAGCCCATGCCCAGGAAGGGACTGTCAATTTCGGGGCAGATAATTCTGGACCGTTTCAGACCAGGGCAAGATTTTCTTGGACTATATATGTACATACAGGGCCCTGCAGTTCTTATGGCATACAAAGTCAACTGCGATAAGTGGCAAAAATCATGTTATGTTATACACATTTTCGTATTCAGGCCCACCACCGGCATCGCGCCACCCACTGCCCCTTGTTTTAAGGCCTACCGCGGCTAGTATTAAGGCCCACCACCGCTAGTGTTAAGGCTGACCTTCCGAAATTCATCGAATGTAAGGCCGACCAAAAGCACCGAGACCACTCCTGGTATCCGCCTGTCCCCATAGGTAACTGTACGGGGCCCTAGTCCAGTAGATCTCAGCCCAGGATTGACCAGTTCTCGGAACTCATGCCCTGGACGGGACGACGATGTCGGGCCCCGAAAGACTGTAGTCGCCCCGGACCGTTGAGACCCCTGGTTGTGCGTACTGTTCCTAGTTGCTATCAATTAATTAGATACACGTATACTATTTCATCGAAGCAACAACATGCACTCACTGCATTGCAGAAGACATAGAAAATGTGGGCTGCAAGGCGACATAATTTTCCCGTTTTCTCAGTTTCTCTAGACGAGATTTATGCAAATTATGTTTGTTGAAGTAACTTTAGCCGGTCCATCCGGAGGGGGGGGGAATTGGGCACTGGCACTGTTTTAATCGCCACTGCATAAGGCGCGCGGACATTCTGAATTTTACTATTAGTATTTTGTAGTTGGAACGGTTCTTAGAGAACGTCATCACGTGCCTTGGGTCTCTAGAGTATATAACTACATGTCATATTCGACTTAGACAATCAATCGATTCAACCGAGAGTCGGTTCAACATCTGTCAACGTCCAGAGAAAAGTCTCTCGGTCTATCGGAGTCGGCGGTACACCCACCCCTACACGATGTCTCACTCTCGCCACTTACCACTCGCCATGTTATATATATACAAGGGCCTGATACAAGCAGGCTGTAACCGGGGCTGATGGCGAGACACCTGGTGTTGTATATATCTCGAGTCTTTTCCTTCTCTCTCTACAGTCTGTACCTTAGTCTATACACGGTTCTCCCCATATCGTAACACGCCATATGAAATTTTGTGATACAGACGAAGTCTATTGATCTATCTAGAGGAAGAACTTTATGTCTTATAAACAATGAGAGAGCCCGAGATCCCGTCGTAGGCCGACATTGTGGCGATTTATATTATTCTTTTTATTCCACCCTCGTGCCTCTTTGTTCACCCCCAGGCTGTTCGTCGATCTCTACCGCTTCGTTCTTCTCCCTGTAAGTTGCTAGAAACAGGATATCTTTTCTCAGGATACAGTGTTGAGCCGCACAAGTGCCTCGGAATGTAACCCTAACCCAATACGTACATCCTACATCAACCTCCCTCCACAAAAAGCTTCTGCCCCTCTGACAAAAGAAAAACAGCATTGTCGCTTGTCCGCTTTTTCGTTGTGATTGCTGCAATTCTTGGGCTCCTTCTTGTCGGTGGCGATCCTTCGGTCTTAAATGTTTCTGACTTGGTCATTGCCGACAGGTTCGCGTGGAATAGATTCTCAGGGTGGAATTTTTTGAGCTTTTGGTCATAGAGCGCCGCTGCATACTCCTGCCAGTGCACGGTTTCTCTGCCTCCGAAGCGAGTGAGGTTTGTCAGCGGCTCCCAGGTGCTCTCCTCTTCTGATTCACCCATCCACTGTACTTAGAACTGAACCTTGCCGTCTTCGCTGATTCACCACTACCGCATATCCTCTACTCCTTCCACTAATTCGCCGCTCTAGGTGACTGAGATGTGTGGTGGTGGGTCCTGTGGTCGGGATTCGTCAATAGTGCGCTGACATTGTAGGTCTTGAATATGTGGAGGTTCTCAGGCATGTCGGTGATCTTGAAGGCATTGCCATTGCAGCGCTGTATGTCGAGTTTGAATGGGCCGGCATATTGTTGATGTAGTGCCCGACTGAGCTGAGTGCCAATGTAATGGCGGCCGGCCTAT
The DNA here is from genome assembly GCA_014904905.1 of Wilcoxina mikolae CBS 423.85. Lineage (NCBI taxonomy): Eukaryota > Fungi > Ascomycota > Pezizomycetes > Pezizales > Pyronemataceae > Wilcoxina > Wilcoxina mikolae. Next base: position 50,634 of record MU122358.1, on the reverse strand, counting down.
GGCAGGGTAACCGCCCATCCGCCCAGTATATAGTCAGCTCGTGCGAGTGCTCTTGCACGCCATCGATAACCTTACCTACTGAACCCACCTATCTTGTTCTCGAATCCACGTGTGCAACCGTATCTACACGTATACGAGGCCGTACATGGACGTACGCCTTTACAGCCAAATTGGTTCGTTTCGGTGTCTGGTGCTGCTGCACCGTAGCTCATTGGCATGTTGCGGGTGCTGATCATGACTCTGTCGCCATACTGGAAGTTGTGCGGCTGACGATTCTTGTTTGCCTCCGTGCCTTGCGCTGCTTGGGCTATCACCAGTCGGTCCTTAAACTGGTCAAGGATGTCCGCCATGGTTGTCGCAAATCTGACCGCTTGCTGCCATCCTTGCTGAGTCGAATTCGCACAGGTTGTCGGGGAAATAATATCGAGGGGCATTTGCCGGTCGTATCTGAGGTCTGCTTCAAACGGGGATTTCTCTGTTGCCTTGTGCTTGCTAGCGTTGATGGGAATTCTGCCAATGGTTGTAGCTTTGTCCAACTTCTTTCATTGCCTGCAGCGAAGGTACGGAGGTAGTGTTCGATGATGCTGTTGACCTTCTCTGCAAGCCTGTCCATCAGTGGGTGGAACTCCTTCGACATTCGTAGTGTAGTCCGCCAGATTTCGTTCAGGTGCTGTCAAAAGTCGGAAGTGAATCTGACATCTCTGTAGCTGACGATCGACTCTGGGATCCCATGCAGCCGGCAACACACGTTGATCAAGATCTCCGCGAAACGTTGAGCCCGGGCCGTAAGGCCTTTCTCAGCCGTGGTCATCCAAATAGCACTTTTCGTGAGGGGGTCAACGAAGGTGATGATTCTGTCGTTGCTGTCGCTCACTAGTAGCTTTGTTATGAAATCGATGTTGATGTGTTGCCACCGCTCGCTGGGAACCTCCAGTGATTGTAGTAGGCCATATGGTTTCTGATTTGTCAACTTTGCCCGGTGTCATGAAGCGCACCCCTTAACGTACTGTTTGACCGTCTGATACTGGTGCAACCAAAAGAACCGTCTGCCGACTATTCACGCCATCCGATCGATTCCAAAGTGTCCGCCCACTGTTGTGTCGTATGCCTCGTGCAAGACCTTGATTTGAAGCTCCCTTGGTATGCAAACGCGGTCTGTTGGGCGGTGCAAAATTAGGCCGTCATCGTTCATTCAATAGTGTCGTGCTCGATCTTGTCTTTGTTTCCTCTGTCCTGGACTTTCTTGGTCTCGGTTCGTCATGGTGCCTTGGAGTTCCTGATATACCATGCCGAAATAAGGGTCCTTCGGGTATGCTGACTGCACCTCGTCAGTCCAACCGTCAGCTTGTACAACACTTGCATTCATCTGTTCCACCATGAGGTCATTATTCTCTGGGTCATTATTCTCTGGGTCATTATTCTCTGGGTTATTATTCTCTGGGTCATCAGGGGTCGTTCGCACCATTCGTAGTAGTGGTGGGTCTTTATAGTCAGGCCGCCAGCTGAGCGCGTCCTGGATATAGTTCTGAGCTCTCTGTAGATACTTTATTTCGAAATCGTACTCCATCAGGGTCTCTAGGAGACGCATTTGCCGACTCATCAGGCGTGGCTGCTTGAGGATATACTGCAGAGCCGAGTAGTCTGTTTGAAGCTTGAATCCGCCAGCTCCATGGAGGTAGAAACGTCAATGCTCAATGGCGTCTTTGACTCTCAAATGTTCTTCGTTGTACGTTGAATATCTAGGATCGGCATTGGTAAACTTATGGGAAAAGTAGGTGATGATTCTGTCCGTCTATTTGCCGTCCTCTATCTTTTACATTTGTGGCAGTGTCGCTCTAATCGCGAAGTCTGAGGCATCTGTCCTTACCATGTACTGACCTACTCGCTTAGATGGTAGCGCGAACCAGCATGGTTGCCTTGAGTATATCGATTACACTGGTCACCTGTTCCCACTTTTCTGCGTCGTTCTGCACGATCTTGCACTCTGTCGGCGTTAGATATAGCAAGGTGGTCAGGGGGGATGTGATTTTAGCGCAATTCTTATCAACACGGCGGTACACCCCCGCAAGCCCAACAAAGGTCGCGCATTTATTTCGGTATCGCTGGGTCTGGCAAGTCTGCAATCCCGGGGATCTTCTCCGCAGTCATCGACCCACCATTTCGGTTGACCATGAATCTGAGGAATGGTGCTTCAGCTTTACCGAACGGACACATTTCGCTCTGCAGTCTAAGACCCTCCCGTCGGACAGAATCGAGTACTGCCTGCACCTCTTTCTTGTGGGTCTCTTGGTCTTTGGAATATATCATGATGTCATCCAGGAATACGATGCAGTAGCCGCCGTTCATGTGTTTCCTCAATAGGTCTGTTATTAACATCATGAATTCGCATTGTGCATTCGCCAGACCAAACGGCGTTACCAGCCATTCGTACAATCCGTCAGGCCCGCTGAAGGCCGTCATCTCTGTCGAGTCTGGGTACCTGCGGTGCTGATGGTACCCGCTGTGAATCTCTAGCTTAGAGAAACATTGGCGCCTTGCAAGCGTACAATGAGGTGGTCTGGGTGCAGCAACGGGAAATGGTCCTTGACTGTGATTTTATTGAGAGCCCGGTAATCGATGACCATTCGGAGCTTACCATTGCCTTTTGGTACGAAGAGCACCAGCGCTGCGTATGGCGAGGGAGAGCTGCGTATCTTGCGTTTTCCAGTTGCTCGGCCGTCTGGTTTTTGTTCTCTTCCCACTCTTCCGCTGTCTATCGGTACGCGCTGCGATGTGACAGCTGTATCCCCGGGATCGTTCTGATATGTGCCCCACCAGATGCTCTGGTTGGCGGTAGTCCCTCAGGTTCCAGGAAAAGGTTGTAGTACTGATCTCGTACGGGTCGCTCAACCTGTGATAGTTCGGCAGCACTACCCTCCTGCGGTGTCCCCTCTGCGGTCATGCATTCCATCCAGATTGCAGCACAGTCTGCTTTGAACATCACCTCATCAACAATTTCCCCCATTATTACTTCGTCGACCATTTCGGCTGCAAGTTCCATTGCCAAGAGTTCCCCTACTGTAGAACTGTTTTCTCTTGCTCCCGAGTGTACTGGCTTGCTCTCCGCTGCCGCTGCCAGGAGCTGGGTAACTCATCCCTCGACTTTCTTAAGTCCATCGAATCTGAATTTGAACCGGCCACCATCTCCGTCGCCGCCCAGCCAGAACCGGTGCTTCCTGTGATTGACATGGTGCGGGACCTCTTCCATCCAGTTCTTGCCCAAAATGATGTCGTATTTGGCAAGTGAATAGACGACGAACCATCCCTGGTACACAAGCCCCCCAATGACCAGGTTTAGACGCAGCTCCTTCAGTGGTAGGGTCTCAACCCGTGCCGCCGTCGTTAGCTGCATATTCCCGCGGTGTCGGGTTTTTGGTTTTCCAGTGGGCAGCTGCTGTAGGAAATTCGGACTGACGAACTTATGACTGGCACCGCAGTCGTACAGGGTGTATGCCGATGACTCCTCTTGTCCTGTTCCACCTACTGTTCCACCTTCTCTTGAGTGACTGGGTAGGTATGATGCGGGAAGGTTGAAACGAAGCAGATTTGAGCTGTCACTTTCGGAGTAAAACAAGTTGATATTAATACTCTTACGAACTGTATATCTGCCCGCCTGAACCCCCGCGCCCGTTCTTCCCGTATCCTGTGCCTCCGGAGGTGCTGTGCACTCGGCAGCACCCCCCGGCGTTTCCCGCATTCTCTCGTGCCTGGTTTGCTGTCCCCTCTTGACCTCCTGTTCTCTCTTGACCTCCTGTCGCCTCCGCAGTATTCACCTCCCACTGGGCACTTCCCCCTCGTCCACCATGGCCGCCACTAGCAGTACCACCTCCACTTCCTCTGTTAGGGGTTTCCCCTTAGCAGGTGTGAGTGGTATGGCACATGAGTCCCCTGCCGGGAACTGTTGGTTCCTGAGTGATAACGCCCAGGGTTGAGCATCACTGCCGAGTAGGGCCTGAGCCTCCATACCCGGAGCTAATAGATCTGCAAACTTGTTGAATCAAACCAAACACGTTCTTGATCGGATGATGGGGGATCAAGCCATCAGCAGAGTACAGACAGCTAGACCTCTGGAGGGCGAATGGCGCCGCAAGTCAGTCGGTGATGGAAATACAGCTTGTTGTCATTGCGAGGATCGTGAGATCAGTCGTACGATAAGTTTCCGACCAGAACTACCGAACCCAATAACTAGCGGGACAGCTGGCCTGAGGACCCTACGGTGGAGAGTCTCACCAGCTGGCACACGATAGCAGTCTATTAAGAGGAAGGCTACGATGAACCCCTTTGGTGTAACCCGTTAGGGTGAGAAGTCCGAGATTGCCCGGGGCGTCATCTCCATAAGAACGGCTCAGCCGGTGATTGGAGATCATACGCCCCTAAGAGGTACCCTTGCCATTGGTTGGGTTCAGGTATGCATCGCGAGTCGCAGAGTACGTGGCATGGCATCTGTGGGCTGCCGACTAAATCCATGAAGTACCCTCGTTCCATTCCTACCCGGGTGGTTCAAGGATTGCTCCACTAGTGTTCACAACGAGCCCAAGCTACTTGGCCTCGGGCCCGAGCTAACTTGAAACTCGATAGTCGATCCCGAGCCCCGGCTCGACTCGGTCGTAATTTACAAATCAGGCTCGCCACCATACTCAGAATCGTCGATTACTCGACAAATGCTCGAAACTCTTCGATTCTTGGTTTAGTGCTAGAAAAAACTCGTTGAGTCGAATCTCGTATTTCGGATATTAGCATGCCGGGCGTGGAAAGTGGTGGCAGGGGGCGGTAGCGCTGGAACCTCGAGATATGGACACTGGACATGTACCGCCCAATTGAGCCTGCGGAGAGGATCATTATCATCCAAAGAAGCTCTTGGATCTGTCGGCATTTGCAAAAGTTAAACATGGGGTATGGTATCAGATTACATCGTGAAAAGCTAGTTGGCGCTCGAGTGCACCCACAAACATGCTTGATCGGAGACGTCTCGCTCATACTTCCGGCGTGCTTCAACAGTCGCTCAGCTGCGCTCAGAAATTCTCGTCTGGATAAGGAGAAGTCTAGTATTATCGTTTGAAACGCGATCGTTCAGGACTTGTTTGACAGGTACAGACTACCCTTGCCAATATCAATCGTCTACACTAAATATATACATATTCCGCGATCGTGCAGGACTCGTTTAACGGGTGAAGACACCAATTGCCATTGCCAATATCAATATCTATCGTCTATACTAAATATATAGCATCCTTCTTGTCCTGCCTCCAAATCTCGTCCTGCCTGCCGAACTACAAATATACCATATTGAATGTCTTCAAGTCGGCTGTGTTGTTAATGAAGTAGCTTCCCGGTTCTCCAGTCGGAATGAGATGGGCAGGTCTCCACAGGCTCTTGATGTTGACTAGTGTTCACAACGAGCCTGAGCTACTCGCTATCGAGCTGAATACGCTCGATAGTCGACCTTTCGAGCATCGAGCATACTCGAATGAAAAGTGGACTCGTCTTCATTTTCAAGCCAGGCTCGACAAAAAGATCGAAGTTCGACGATTAATCGTGTTTTAGCAAATGCTCGTCGAGCATTCAGAGATACAGCTTGACGAGCCGAGGGCTATATGTAGCTGTGTAGTGGTGCGCTATGTAGTACTTCATGGGAATACGTCATTTTGACTGTATTGCCCACCAACAAGTTCAAAATGATGTTTTAAGTCACAAGCAGTCAAGAACATAAACAGCTGTAGATCCAATTGGAGATCACCTAACCCTAAATCTTGACCAATCATGTTAATCCGTGCAGCTTATTTCTTGTAATTCTTCACCTGCTTGTCCAGTTGCCGCCATTGTGAGTTTATCCGTGTAATGACCTTCTTAGCCTGCTTATGGCCTCGGGTGCGGCAGTGGAGGATATCTAGTTCAATGGTTCTGTCAGTAATGACTTGTATGACCTGAGCCTGGATGCTGCATATCTTCTTCAATGCAACGCGTCTTCGGCACCACTGGTATAGCTCCCCATCTTGTGCCCAGTCTTGCCGTGCAGTATTTGTCTTCTCCATCAGCGATAATAGCTTAGCAGCCACTACACCGCCCTCCCCAATTTGAGAGAGAGCTTCAAGATCAAGCGGGTTATCCCGAACTTCTACCATTAGCTGCTTCCGGATCTGAAAACAAAGTTGTCCGGTTCGGTGGGCCCTTCGTAATGGAATCGCCACTGATATGTGCTCCTCAGTTTGCCAAAGCTCAAAGATAATATCATAATCATCTTCTCTTGGCTTCCAACATTCAATATGTAGTAGTACTGGATGGTATTGAGAAGTATCTCCACATACTTACAAGGCACAGAGGCAGCTTCTCCGCCTTGATATTTTAGGTAAGAAGGCGGCTCCGCAGGCTTGGATTTGTTTTGCAGGGATATACTCCGAAACAACCAATGAGGATGCTTCGTGCGGACATTGCATGATCACATCCACCTTCTTACTATTATAAAAATGATTCGTATAATATAGTTCTTGGGCCTTTACGTGCTCTTCTAAGTATTATGATGTAGCGAATACCCATCTGACAGGGTCGTGTCTATCGGGAACAGTCAATTGCAAGATTTGGCACTTGGTACTCAAAGATTGGTCACCAAGAGCTATTATTTTCGTCCATCTTCGATCAAGATTTGTGCCCATATTTTGTAAATTCCTCAGGGCATTGAAGATTCCTAACAAATATTAGTATTAACGTGTATTTTCTATTATCCGGCAGTACTGATACATACCGCAGGAGTCTATCTTTAGCGTACCTCTGGGGCCAGAAGATACTCTCCCAGATATTATGAGATTGTCAAGACTAGGTATCGGATAGTGATTATAGGGGTAATAAAAACCAAACTCGATTGAATAGTAATCAGGGGATGCGAACAAGAGACTCGACAGGAATCACCAAGGTGAACATGATTAGTGCCAAAGCGTATTGTATTGCTTTATATATGAGAGAACGAGTGAACAACAAACCTATCTTCCGCGACAACATCCACTATATATATCCAATCCCCTACCGTTGTCATCTATTGTCACTCGTTCATACAAGTACATCCAATGTTACTGTGTGATAGGGGATAAACATGTGTGTGTATAGACTAAGGTACAGAGTGAAGAAAGTGAGAGAAGGACAAAGACTCAGGGGTATATACAAGGGAGTAGTGTGCCCTATGCCCTATCAGATGCTCCATGGAACATTCTAACCTTATCTGATACATCATTTCTGCGTTTCCTTATCGCTCACAACAAAGTTATCACTTACACCTATCCTGCATGTTCTTATTACTCACGCCATTTCTGTGATCCTTATCACGCACACCATTTCTGCGGTCCTTATCATTCTACTCCATCACCGATATGGTGAAATGGCAGTGTGGTCAAACGGCGGGGCTTGAAGGCAGAGGGGCCTTTCGTCAACACTCCACCGCACCTCTGACGGCATCCAAAGGGAATTTGTGAGAAAGAACGGTTCTGGCTCAAGGAGCGTAGGAAGAGGGTGAGAAAATATGATAGGATACCCGGCTGTGAGGAGCCACGCAAATTGGGTGGATTTACGGAGTCTTCGGAGGGTCTGAATGAAGCCAAGAGTTGGGAAGATAGAGTGTGTATGTTTCGTCTGTCTGGTGGCTATCTACCCCGGAGTCTACCAAATATATACTCCCCGCCGCTCAGTCCATCCCGTCATCCCTGTATCTGGGTAAGTACCCCTACCCTGCCAGCTCCCCCTGCCAAACTGAGTGGCAGTGGTGGTGAAAAACGGATTTTCCCGCCACAACTCCTCCCTGGCCCTTTGTGCGAATCACACTTCTCTTCTTTCATCCCATATAACCTTATACCCAACCCCGAAAGAACATACGAAATAACATAAACCTAAAAAAAAAACCATAAACCCAAAGGAAAACCATAAACCCAAAGAAAACCCATAAACTCAAGGAAAACCCATAAACTCAAAGAAAACCATCCAGGCTCTCACTCCTTGCGCACTCGCTTGTTCCTGCTACCCTCCGCATCTGCCTTTCTCTTCCCATGGCCTCTTGCGAAGTACGAGATGTTGCCAAGCCGAGTATCGAACCGAACTATCGCCTCACGCATCGCGTATACGGCCGCCGTGACTTGTGCCCGAGCTTCTATGAACAACTCAGGGTCTTCGTTTACTGCCTGTTGGAAGATGGGTATGGCTTTGTTCCCCATCTTTCTCTCGTGGTATGCCAACATCCTTGTTTCGTCGTCCAACATTCTCTTGAGGTCCGGGTCGAGGCCGAGCCAATCTAGAAAGCCACTGACGTGTTCTTCACTCTCGGTATCGTCGTCGGAACTGCTGCTTTCGCTGTTGGGAGTAGGAGGCCGGTCGATCTTTTGGGTACCCTTCTGCTTGGGATCGGTAGACTTCTCTGGGGTCGTTCCGGCCACTTTTTCCGCGGGGGTTGGCGGAATTGTATCGGCCTCTTTTTCGGTGCCGGCTCCATCCTTAGACTCGTCCTCGGCCAGATCCATCAAGAGTTCTCCAATGCTACTCCCATCCTTTTCCTCCTCCATCCCAGTTTCCTTGGTTGGCGGGGTTGGTGGTGGAAGCATCTTGCTCTTATCGGGGGATGGAGCTGGTACGGGTATCCCATGGTCGGCAGGCGGTACTGATGGTGAGATGGTGCGCAGTGTAATGGCGGTGCCAGGTGCACTTGGCTCTCAAGTGCACTTGGCCCTCGCAGGTGCACTTGGCTCCCAAGCGCACTTGGCCTTCCCAGGTGCACTTGGTTGCCGAGGCCGGGTAACCGCCCTTCATATATAATCACCTCGCGAAGTGCTTTTGGCACGCTAGCGATTATCTTACCTACATACTGTACAATTGATATCTTTATCACTTATCCTCGTTTGCAACCGTATCTTCACGTATACTCTCATACGAGGCCGTACACGGGCGTACGTCCTTACACTATAATCGCTTTTCAGTCACCAGATACATTTCGCTCACGGGATTTCGTGATTTCTTTACTTTTTCGACGCGTCAGACCTACACCGAGAACTATCGTTAGATTGTCGATACAAGATAAGTAATCATCCAATTGAGTTGATTGACGGTAGTAGGGACGATTCCGAGATGATATAGATGTCAATCGGCCTCGAAGAGACGCGTCACCTGCCGTGATAGGCACTCCTGAGAACTCGAAAACTCCATTCTCGACCTACAACGAGTATCATCACTAGATTGATGAATCAGGATATGTATACCCTTCAATCGAGTTAATTGACGGAAGCAGAGGCGATTCCGAAGTCAATTGGCCCTGAGTGTCGTGTCACCGGCCAAGTAGGCTACTACTCAACATGACGAATTCGAACGCGTCGCAACACCTCACTTTTCGAGACCTACAAGCATCGAAACTTGATAAGTAATCTATATCGAGTCAATTGACTACCGCAGAGACCATTCCGAGGCGATTCGGAGGTCAATCGATTCGAAGAGTCGCATCACCGACCGCGATCGATATACAGACGATTCCACGGCGATTCCGAGATCAATCGGACGTCAACCGTCGCCGAGAAACGCGTCACCGGCCCTTATGGCGACTGCTGAGAAGACCTCGAAACGCGTTTAACGAGACCCATCGCATACGACCGGTTGATCGAGACGAATCGAACCTTCATCAACGTCACTCTCACATGTCCACTAATTGGTTCTACGATACCACTTTTCCAACGCGTCACTACTCGGAACCCATACAGATTCATCGCTAGGGTGATGATTCGGGATAAGTACTCCGCCTATTGGAGTTGATTGACGTGAGCAGAGTCAATTCCGAGACGATTCGGATGTCAATCGGCCCTGATACATTCATGACCGGCCTGATGGCCACACCACCGAGAAGTCACCGACGATAAACGCGTTCGATTACCTTGCTACGAATTGAGCGGAAGCTCTGAAGCGCACTTGACGATTACCTTTCTCCGATCTGAGCGGAAGCTCCGAAGCGCACCTACGAGCGTTAGCATTGCACAAATGAAGTGCACTTACGGAGAAAGACTACCGATGGGCAGAGTTCAAGACCCTGATAGTGGAGCTGCAACCGCAGATCATGAAGCAGCTCTGAGTGGGAAGTTTAACCCCTGAATGTTCTAAAGTGTCAAGCAGATCAAAGCCGATACCCCATTGCGCGAACGAGACCGATGAGCAAGTACGAAACGCGAACAAAATCACACCTCAAGTCATCGTATCCCCTAGCGGAAATGGATGCACTTCAAAGTCGTCGTATCCCCTAGCGGGAATGGACGCATCCTCTCCTCCATATCCCTGATCAGGATTGGGCAAATGGTTATCCTTTTGTATATAGGAGAATATGATAGCCCTTCGGTTGACGAACCGGAGATGCTGGTCGTGCCTATGGCATACGACATGCTGAGGTCGACTGGACATCCGGTCGACTTCTAGCCCTGCGGACCCCTAGCGGAGAAAACAGGTTAAAGACCGCGGACTCTAATGAGCCCGTGGGACCGGCGGCCACCCAGGTGATGTCGGAGGGCGGGGTTCCAGACATATATCTGCTTGGAGCCGCCGCATTCGGGAGTCTCATAGCTAGCGACGAGATTCTCGAGGCATTCGTCAGACGACTTGGCGATTGCACAGGGTTGCTGGGAGCTCCCACGGAAGGCACCACATACGTGGGAGAAGCCCCTGGAGCTGGATGCGCGAGCAGGAGCAGCGGCGGTAGTTGCGGCAGAAGAGTTACCAACAATGCGGGACTTGAATGACTGCTACCGGCTCGCCGAGTCACGAAGGGAGGAGGCGCGCCACGGTCATGCTCCATTGTGACGGGCCGGCTGGTACCGCTACTCCCGGGAATTCCTACCCTCCGTCAGACGAAGTTGAAAACACACAGCTAACGAGTATAGATGGAGCTTCGGCGCCTGAAATGGTGCCTACAGACGACGGCGGCCATATCCCCGCCAAGTATCAGGAATTCGTGAAGGTTTTTAGTCAAGGCAGACGCTGCCACCGCACCGGTCAATTGACCATGCGATCGACCCCGGGCACAAGCTGCCATATGGGCGTACCTATTACCTGTCGGAGGTTGAGTCAAGAACTCTAAAGGCCTACATCGAGACAAACCTGGCCAATGGTGTCATCCAGCGGTCATCATCACCGGCGCCAGCGCCGATATTTTTTCAAAGAAGGACGGCGGCTTGAAACTCTGAAATAGACTACCGAGCTCTCAACGCCAGCACAATCAAGAATCGGTACCCCTTTCCATTGATCTCGGAGATGCTTAACCATGTTGGCAGCGATGACAAACGGCCGCTGGGCGGATGGAACCTATTGAACCACGGGAGAGCCGCAGAATGCAGATTCTCGAGTGCAGGGTACAATCGTGCACGCTCTTGAGAAGGATAACAAGTCTTCTTGCCGATATGGCGATACAAGGTTACGTTTAAGTCTATCCTTTCTTTAAGAAACACTTACTTTATAAGAGATTCTGCGAGACTTGCAATGGAATGCAGATACAGAAGTATGAAGCCCCAATGGCAATCGAACCCGCCCTTTAAAAAGAAAATCGATGGGAATCGATGAGAATCGACACCGCATTTAGTCGTCGACGGAGCACCGACCTCAAAAGAGGGGAATGACCATTCCGGAAACCAAGAAACAGCTACTACGACGAAATCCGCACCAGAGGTGCTGGAACGCTAACCCATCATGCTGCAGACGTCAAGTACACTTGGCCTCGTAAGTGCACTTGGCTCGCAGGCGCACTTGGCCTCGCCTACGACTTCACTATCGAGCTCCTGGAAGGCACAAAAACCCCACCGACGGCCCGTCGAAACGGCCCGATTATGAGATCGGCAACGAGAAGCCTGTCGGACGGCTCTTGACGACCCTGACAGTTGAACCCAACGATAACCTCCTACCGGTGATTAAGAAGGCCCAGGCTACTGAGCCATTGGCGGTCGACGTCTCGGGTATGCTAGTCGATAACCCAATGGACACAGCCGAAGCCAAAGACGAGAGCCAATTGAGCGTCGTCGCTGGAGCTCTGACCTACGAGGGGAGGATATATGTCCCTGCGGACGATGCTCTCCGCGGTAAAGTGATAAGTCTCTTTCATGACAACCCCGAGCCCGGTCACTTTGGAGCTCTTAAAACTGCTGAGTTAGTCTCTAGGGATTTCTATTGGCCTACGATGGACGGACGCGTACATAAGGAAGTACATCAGCGGCTGCGAATCGCCGGATTCACCACCGAATGCATCGAATGCACAATTAGCTGCAACCAACGATTAATGGAATCAACCGCACCCGGTGCAAGCGGCAGAGAGCCAGCCTAACCAGCAATCGAGATGTCAAGCTGCGCGGAATGCGAACCTGCTGCAATCCTTAATGGACGTATGAGAAGGCTACCGCGTTGGAGCTTCAGAGCCGAGAGCGCGGACGCACCGAATTACATGGTAACTATGACCTTGTACGGAATGCTTACGAATTAGATATATCAACGAACGAATATGCTCTGCAATTGACCTTAACTGAACGAAGCCACGACGATAATCGATTGACGTCGCCGCCGATAGCGGTGATTAACTGTATCAGGCTAGATTTTAGGGTGCGCGCCCTACAGCTAGGCTCGGAAGGGCATGACGTGTGCAAACCCACTACTTTCGTGGATTCGGAAGTCGAAGGCATGGAGAATGACGGCCTTGATGCACCGGGAGCATACTTGGTTACTTTCAACGGAAAGCTGAATCCCGATAACCGATATACGAGTCAACCTGGAGCCAATCGCCGAGACACATATCAAGGCCGAGAGCGGAGGCTATCAACGATGAGGCCTGCCGTGTGCTTGGATATACGAAAGCACAGAGACAAGGAATTGGAGAAATCCTACGAATTCGAGAAGCTCTAAAGAGCAGCAGCTATGACCAAGATAAGTACATGATGCAATTATGCTAGTTGACTGCTGCAGCGATGCGATACCGGCCGCGATAGCCTTGCCCCTCAGATAACGTTCACGAACGCGTTCAACGAAAGAAATCGTATACGAACGATCGATCGATTAGTCGAAGTCGAGACTTCATCCGGCATATCTCGTGTCGACTACGATATATTGATGCCGAATGACGCCCGTAAGTCAGCCAATGGCATTTACCGATTCGAGCACCACCGAGATAGCACTACGGAGATCAATTGCTTGGATATTCGGAACCATGGACTTGCAAGCCTGCTGGGGCGGCTTCGATTCGGAGGTGGGCTTGGAGGATCTAGGGTCAATTGGACGTTTCCTTCTCTTCTCTTCTCTTCGTTTCTTATGGATCTCGGCCCGGTATAAATGGCGTCGGCACGGGTTTTACCATCGCCACTGGAGGTGGAGTTTCCCCGTGCACCGGATCCGCCGTGAGGCCGCCGTGATGGCACCGATCGGTCACGGGACTTTTGCAGGCGTACAAAGGCGTACGCACCTTATCTTGTCTTCCTTTATGTGTATGTATATATGCTGCAGCCCAGGAGGTCTGCGGATAGAGAGGGGGATGATGTAATGGCGGTGCCAGGTGCACTTGGCTCTCAAGTGCACTTGGCCCTCGCAGGTGCACTTGGCTCCCAAGCGCACTTGGCCTTCCCAGGTGCACTTGGTTGCCGAGGCCGGGTAACCGCCCTTCATATATAATCACCTCGCGAAGTGCTTTTGGCACGCTAGCGATTATCTTACCTACATACTGTACAATTGATATCTTTATCACTTATCCTCGTTTGCAACCGTATCTTCACGTATACTCTCATACGAGGCCGTACACGGGCGTACGTCCTTACACGCAGTCGGTTGGCGTGATTGCGGTCATCCATACCAGGGTAATAGCTAAGTGGCATTACTAACCCCCGGTACCATTTCAGGCCCATAGCTTCGTAGTCGATTCCTTCTCCCAGCTGAGGACAGCCATTATCCAACTTTTTAGCTTCCTGGAAGTCTCCGGAAGTATACCACTTGTTGGCCTTCAACTTCCGGTTTAGCTTGGTGAGGCGGTCGACGTATGCACGATTGAGGCATCTCTTCGCTAATTCGGGATCTCTGGATGTTTGGCTGGCGATCACAGTTAATCGCAGCCACTTCTCACTTCCGCTGGAGTCGTTTAGGATTTCCTGAAGTTCGGGATTGTATTGCCAGAGGTCTCCCAGCTTCTTCGTTGCTCGTGTGTTCCTCTGCTGGGCGGAGTGGTGTTGCTTGATCATCTCTCTTACCCTGCCGGAGTAATTGAGGGCCTTTAGGAAGTCGTTGTACCGTTTGTATTCCAACTTCTTGCAGTCTAGGTTTCTCTCCGCGAAGTTCGATAGCCATGCGACTTGGGCGTTGGCAGCATCAGGAATGTCGCCAAAGAGGTCATAGACCTCGAGCATGAAATCAGCCTGGCCTTGGGGGGAGAATTCCCGAGCGGCAATCTCTACAGCTTCTTGTAACGATTCGACAGGTCTATTGGAGAAAAGATCCCTGCTGAGTTGTGATAGTGTCTCCGATGAAAGGGATACTGGAGAAGGATCGCTAGCGATAGTAGAGATATCCGAGGAGAAGGCATGCGTAGTAACGGCGGTGGTAGTGGCTGTGGTGGTGGTGGCTGCGGTGGTGGCGGCTGCAGTGGTGGTGGAGCCAAGATTTGTAGCGGCGGTGGTGGTAGTTAAGGACGCTTCGAAATTCATGGCGTCGTTGAGTACTGCTGCAATGTCGTTGATTGATGTAAACCTCATGTCGGTCGTCGGTAATGATTGAGATGGTGATATTGGGAGCAGTCGTCGGTGTGCGAGGAGGGTTGAACGGTACAGTGCAGTGACTGTCTTTCCTTAGGAACGTGGGAGGGGGGGGGCTCCTTATATACCTGGGGGGGTGTCTTCAAGTTGAGCCGTTTCCTTCTTCTTCCAGTTTCTATGTCGTTCCCGATTTCCCTAGTACGCTCCTCTTGTATCTCTTCACAACTTCTTTGTTTCTTCCCCTCCTGTTGCCTCGCTTGTACTCGGTGATTGAGCATGTCTTGTTCGTCGTTCCTGTTGTTGGTGGTAAATGTTTTGCCCACTTCTATGATAGTTGTCGCTTCTCGTATCTCGAGGTTACTAGAGGGTTAGGGGAGAATGGTAGAAATTATTTTGTGTAACGTGGGTGCGACTCAGCAAATAGGAATATTTTTCCCCCCTCCATCTCGTAAATCCACGCAATTGTGTGGATTCAGTATCTTCGACTCTTTTCGTCGTGGTCCATGCAATGGATCACCTCCCTTCCCCCCATCTTTCCCGCCCTTCCCCCGTCTTTCCCATGATTGTTTGGACGGGTGGTCTGCCGGCACCGGATGTGTGGCGTTCCAGTTATCCACTAGCTCCTTACACCCCGCCATATCTTCCGCCTGTACCCGCGATCGTTTCTCCCAATCTTTCCACTTGATTCAATACATCCATCTTCCTTCTATATATTTCCGGCCTGTCACTGCCACCACCTCGATTTCCTCGAATTCCTCCGATTCCTTCTCTTGTGTGGTGTTAGGCGTACTAATTTCTCAAGCACCGTGTATGCCTTCGTTGCAAGTGAAGAACTTCTTGAGTCGGCTACCATCTATCCAGCCGGCGAGCTCTGCTCTGTCTCGCTCTGCCAATCGATAAGTCCCTAGGCTCTGGGCAATTTCTGTGACACGGTAGGGTCCTCGCCACCTCGCATCCAGTTTGGCGCCGTGGGATTGCTCTATCTTGGTTTTATGCACAAGGGCCAAGTCGCCAATTTGGAGGTCTTCAGCTCAGAGGTTGGCTGCTTGATCGACATAACGTTTGTTGGCGTCTCTCGATTCTTTTATATTTTGTATGGCAGCATCGATATCTTCTCGCCGTCGTTTCAGCTGCCTTGCTCTAGCCGCTAGCAGTGACGCTGTATCGTAGATTCCTTGGGTCCAGTTGGCAGTGTTCCATGTCAAGTTCTCCAGTGCTATCGGAAGTACTGCATATTGGCCAAACATGAGGCGGAAGGGCGAATATCCGGTCGTACGCCTGACAGTGATCCTGTTGGCCCAAAGCACAGCTGGTAGGTGTTCAATCCACATCTCTTTCGGTTCGTTGGAGTACGCCGTGAGTTTGGATAGCATATCTGCAATCGGTCTGTGTCCTCGTTCGATTACTCCATTAGCGGCGGCGTGGTACGGGGCTACGGTGATCTTCTGGATATTGTAACGTTTGAGGAGGAGGTCGGTCCATTTCTTGTTTTCTGCTCCTCCGTCCACCACCACACTTTCCGGGGTTCCGAACCGGCAAATTATCTCCTCGTAAAAGAAATCGGCTACCTTCTCCAATGTGCTCTGTTTTAGTGGTCGTGCCTCTGCCCAGCCACTGAGATATTCCCTGGCTATCACCAGCAGGTGGTACCCGTCCTCCGTTTTGGGCATGTACGAAATGTCCATTCCCACTCGCTGCCATAGGTGACTAACAGTTAGG
>MU122358.1:0-15616 GCA_014904905.1 Wilcoxina mikolae CBS 423.85 | reverse complement strand
ATCGAGTAATCAGCCTAACGATCAGAGGCCATAGCTATCTTAGTACAAACACTGAAGTCATAGAGAGTAGATGAGTAAGTCGCTCTATAAAAGAACCGCCTTTGCACCCGCAAAGTAAAACACCAAGCTCTAGCAGCAATCCACAGTCAGAATACACCAGCGGACAAAGATCTAAAATATTATTAAGTTTTCTACTTTAAGAATTTATATGTCTTTACATTTTCGAGACTTGACTCTTTTGTTCTTTACGCACACGCCCTTTGTGAAAGAGCAATTACTTCTCACGATTTTTGGTACGCAAGGGGCTTTATTGCATACTACGACATCGCATTCGAATACTGTCACTGGTTCTACACTGGTGAACTTCCCTCAATTTACTAAGTCACCTCCTCCGAGGACGAAGAGGAAAACTACTCGGAGTTGTTCCACGACGAAGAAGATCTTCAGGACACCTACGCTTTCTGAGAGTAGGCAACCTCACTTACGACGGTACTTCGGCCATAAGTATCCCCATAACAGCTTTACCCAACTTACCGCACCCGGCATTCCAATCCGACATTATTAGCACCACTCCTAGGAAGGTCGTTATTTCCTTCGGTGTTCGCTCTTCTCACAGGGTAGGTATCTTTCCTTAGTTGCTTCTCTCCATATTTACCCATATTAGTTTGTGGGGGTCTTTCCCTCCATTCCGTACTCAGCTTTCCGAACCAGAATCCGCGTTTGGGCTCCATTTGTGCTGAAACGGCGAGGCTTGAAGGCAGAGGGGCCTTTCGTCAACACTCCACCGCACCTCTCACGGCATCCAAAGGGAATTTGTGATAAAGAACGGTTCTGGCTCAAGGAGCGTAGGAAGAGGGTGAGAAAATATGATAGGATACCCGGCTGTGAGGAGCCACGCAAATTGGGTTGATTTACAGAGTCTTCGAAGGGTCTGAATGAAACCAAGAGTTGGGAAGATAGAGTATGTATGTTTCGTCTGTCTGGTGGCTATCTACCCCGGAGTCTACCAAATATATACTCCCCGCCACTCAGTCCATCCCGTCATCCCTGTTTTTCCATACGTCCCCCTACCCTGCCAGCTCCCCCTGCCAAACTGAGTGGCAGTGGTGGTGAAAAACGGATTTTCCCGCCACACCGTGCACAGCCTCGTATAAGAGTATTAGGGAAGATATGGTTGCAAACGTGGATTCGAGAATGAGGTAGATTCAATAGGTAAGGTTATCGATGGCGTGCAAGGGCACTCGCACGAGTGGACTATATACTGCGTGGATGGACGGTTACCCTGCCATAGGCCGGCGGCGATTACACTGTCCCACCGCGTAACCAGGAAAAAGCCGCAACTGCAAAGACCGGCGTGGCTGAGGCAGTGACCACGAGCAGGCCAGGCCCACCCCCAGCCCAGACAAATGGCTGGAGTATGGCTGTCAGGCGTCTGATCCTAAAAAGAGACGAGAGCGTCACCCTGCCAAACAGGATAGACGAGGAAGTTGCATCCGCAACCAACAGAGCACTGTTTCAGCAGCAAGCTCCGGCCCACATCTGAATCATGAATGCACGGAGTAATGCCAAGGGTGCAATAACCGCAATCATGCACAGGAATGCCACAGCAGAGATGGCGCTCCTGCAGCGAGATGTCATCATTAACGCAACAAGATCAGTCGACAAAGGAATCATTGATGTGGAGGGTAACGAATCGTGGGGGAGACTGAAGATCCAGACTGTTCCACTGGTGAGATACATGGGCAGAGGCACCGAAGGCCTACAAAAGATGAGAGAAGAAATCCAGGCGGAGAATGAAGGAGTCACGGTCCCTGCGCAAGTGAGATGACTATCTAACCCTCGCTCGATCAGGGGGAGAGAGCAAAATGGAGTGATAAAGTTATCATCGTTGGTCGTTATTGTGAAGGGGACAAAAGAAGCCAAGAGACAAGTCGAGAAAGAGGTCATCGCTGCAGGGGTAAGGTAAAAGGTCGAATCGTACACGATTGTGGGTCCGAACAACATGTGCGAGCTCTGCTGCGGGTTGGGCCATATTGAGAACAAGTGCGGCGGTAGTCAGCATAGGTGAGGCTACTGATCAGGGCTGCACGGAACAAGCGAGGATCAGTGCAACATTGTGCGGTGCACTTCGCAGAAAGGTGCACTCTCCAGTCACACCCAAGAGAAATGTCTGAACTGCAAAGGGACCGAGATTGCATTCAGTGGGAGGTGTGCAAAGAAGACCGAAGCTATCAAAGTGGCACGAAACAGTGAAAGACAACCAGCCCAGTATCGAATGGGAGGAGTCACAGGGGCAAACACAGATTCCCTCAGTACCAGGCAGACGACGGATACCGGAGGCCAAGAAGGGGAGCCCCCGGTCAAGGAGGTGGAAAGCCCTGGGGAGAAGGAGGTGGTAGAGGAAGAGAGGGACGTGACCATGGCCGGGACTGCAGTAGAGGTAGAAATGGGAGCCGCCGCTTCCAATGATTAGAGCAATTCAGAACAACTGCACCAGGTCTGATGTATGGACCATGGCTGCGCTAGAGATGGGAGTCGAACGGAAAGTAGATGTGATATGGTTGCAAGAGCCGCCGGATGACTGAGGAGGAATCGGAATCAACCACCCGGCGTACGAAATTAGCAAAAGAAAGACAGTCTGGATGGCAATGCGCAAGGGGAGCGGCGTTACAACTAACGAACAGACAGACTTGAGCAGGGGTGCGAACGACGATATGATTTTGATTAATGTCAAAGGAAGAGGTGGGAAGATGACAAGAATCATAAATGTTTACGACAAAAAAGATGTGCAGACGGGAGAGAGACCAGCGAGAAGGTTAACCTGGCACAGTATCATTCGACTGGGGGGCAGCAAGGTGCTCGCAGCCGACTTGAACGCCCACAGACAGCGCTGGGACCCGAGATACACGCAACTGAAGGACGCCACATACGGGGAGGAGATCAAAGTAGACACGCATAAGTTGGAGATCGAAACTGATGGGCGGCCCACTCACTACTGGGTGAAGAATGGCAGTGAAGGCGCGTCCGTCAAAGACTTAGCCCCGGCCAATCGACCAATTGTGAAATGGTCGATCTTGGAGGAGGAGAGCCATGACACATGTTCCGACCATGAGGTGATAGAATGGGAGGTGGACATGGGGAAGCAGGAAGAAGAGGATGGAACACAAGTCATATGGTGGAATCTCGCTGCTTTGTCGGAGGAGGATGAGGAGGCAGCAGAGAAAGCTTCGAAGGAACTCTAGAAGGAGAGAGCCCCTCTGGAGGACGAGGGTTGCACTGGGGATGAGGTCGAGCGGAAGGCGGAATGGTGCCAGGATGCACTGAGGAAAGAGCTGGACGCCAGGGCGAAGTAAATAAGGATTTGCGCTCGATCTAAGAGATGGTGGAACAGTTAGATTAAGGAGAAGAGAAGCGCACTTGGGAGAGAAAAGAAACCGGGACGAAGGTCAGAGGCGGCGGCTCGGGTGAAAGCAGACCTGCAAAAGTCGATTCGGCAGTCTAAGAGCCAGATGTGGAACCACTGCTTACAGAACCTCAGGGGTGGTGAGGTCTGGAGGGCTGCAACGTTCGTCAACCATCAAGCTGGGGCGACCGTGTGGGCCCTTACTGATAGAGAGGGGAAGCTAGCCAGCTCTATCACTGACAAGGAGGAGATGCTCAGACGGGAGTCCTTTCCCCCAAACGATGACGATCAGTACTACAAACTACCCCCTGCAGGACAAGCACGCGAACCGGTTACAGAGCAAGCAGTCGAACGAGCCCTCTTCTCGCAGTCGGTCAAGAAGGTCCCAGGCCCAGACCAGTTGTCTTTCGGGCCCATCCGCATTCTCTGGAGGTGCAAAAGAGCGAGAATCGAGGGATTAACCAGAGCGGCCCTACAGACTGGTCCGCACCCATTGTGTGGAATCGTGCGAGCGGTGCCGTTATCCGAAAGCCAGGAAAAGATGACTACACCAAGCTCATGTCATACTGTACGATGTCCCTGTTCAGTTGCATGGGCAAAGTGTTCGAAGAAGTTGTTGCCGAATTATTGTCCGAGGAAGCAGAAAGGAGAGAACTGCTAAGCGAGTGCCAGTTCGACAGCAGAAGAGACAGTCAGCCATCGACGCTGCAGCCATCATGGTTGACAGGGCGCACACGGCATGGAAAGAAGCCAACATCGCGGGCATTCTCCTGATGGATATTAAAGCAGCATTCACAAGAGTAACAAAAGGAAGGCTGATTCAGGCAATGAAGGCCAAGCGGAGGGATGGAGACCTCATACAATGGACTGAAGGTTTTGTCTCTGAAAGAACGGTAAAGATGGTGAACGAGGGGAATGTCATGCAACGACATCAAGTGGAAGCAGGGGTCCCACAAGCATCTCCTGTGTCGCCAATTCTCTTCGCAATTTACACCACCGGGCTGATAGAATGGGTGGAAGAGAGAGTCCAAGGAGTCGAAGGCTTCTCTTTCATAGATGACCTTAGATGGGTGGCAACCGGGAAGGACGTATACCAGGTGGTTAAGAAGCTCGAAGCCTGCACAGCGGAGAGCATCGAATGGGCCAGCAGACAGCATCTCCAGTTCAACACTGCTAAAACGGAAGCAGCACTGTTCACACCCAGGTGGGAACATAAGAAGCACATTCAGCCGAAACCCGCAGCCGGAATCAAGGTAGGAAACGGCTTCATTCGGTGTAACAAAGAAATGACAAGGTGGCTCGGGGTCTGAATGGATGCGCACCTGACATTCAGAGAGCACCCCAACCGATGCCTAATGTAATGGCAGTGCCAGGTGCACTTAGCTCTCAAGCAGACTTGGCTCCCAATAGCACTTGGCGATCCCAAGTGCACTTGGCTGCCGAGGCCGGGTATCCACACTTCATATATAATCACCTCGCCAAGTGCTTTTGGCACAATAGCGATTATCGTACCTACATACCGTATAATTGATATATATTGCTTATTCCCCTTTGCAACTGTATCTTCACGTATTCACCCATACCAGGACGTACGTTCTTACACTATAATCGCTTGTTCAGTCACCAGATACATTTCTCTCCCGGGGTTTCTTGATTTGTTTACTTTCTGTACTGTGTGACGACATGTACACAAACAGACGATTTATCGATTTCATACAATTGCAGCCCCAACACCCCCAAAGAAGTCATCTAGAATACAATTTCGCGACACTGACACTCGTGACAGCGAGGAATTCTTGTAGGCCGCAACCTCCGCGTCCGAGAACCAAATACGTCGAATCACCAGATCCAGGACTGCTCCAGCGGCCATATCAGATGTCGAGATCAACAATGTGGATGACAAAGATGAAGTCAACAACGGGGAGGTCGACCACAAAGACGAAGGTCATAGCGATGACCGTGACAACGGCTTCACATCCATGATCACCGACGAGGATCTTAGCGAAATGTTGGCCCAAAACAAGATGCTAAAGATGATGTTCGAACAGTAGGCCGTATGGTAAAAGGCCGAGCGAAACCGATTGGCTTTCGAACCGGAGAAATGGGCCACCGAACGCGCTCAACGTGAGGCCACTACGGGTGAGAAACCCGCAATCTTCGCCATAGTTGATCCCGTACGATACTGTGGAGGAGCCAAGGAGTTAGACATGTTTATCGACGCGTTAGACTCCAATTTCGACTCACACAAACAATTGTTCTCACACGGCGGACGCGATCAAGTCAAATATACGGTCTCGCTCCTCGACTGTTGGAGCAACCACCCGGATCCAACGCAGCGTCAGGCGGCAATGACGGACCCTCCCGAATGGGCCAGTGACCTACGCGCAGATTCTCACCCCTGTTTGAAGGACTTCGACCATTTCGCACAAGAGATAACTCAGATATACAGAGACAAGAATCGCCGTGGGAAAGCGGTGATGAAGGCGATAGATGAATACATACAATTGCCTAATGAGCCGGTTAGAGCCTACGCGAACCGTGTGAAAGCTAATTGGAGACAGGCCAGATGGACCATACAAAAGGGCGAGCAGATGCTCTACGACATGGCCTGGGCAGGTCTCCGACACACTCTCAAAAACAAGGCCGGGCCAATAAACCCGGCTTGTGGAAGGTTTGAGACAATTGAGGACCTTTTCGACAAGACTGTAGCTTCAGAGGGCATATACACCGATACGAGGCCCTGCGGCCAGCAGCAGCAGCAGCAGCAGCAACAGCAAACACAGCTGAAATCGTCCCAAAAAGGCGGGAAGCGAAGTTACTGACCATCTATCTCCGAACCGACGACCGAGAAGTCGACCAATAACAGGTCTGGTGGCACTCGCGGCAAATTGACCCCAGCACCATGGGTCTCGAATGAGGTCTTTGATAGAAGAAGAGCTAACCAACAGTACATGCGGCGCAGAAGCAAAAGCCAAAAACATCTCCAATGACCAACTTACAGCTCTGCTTGCACGCCGGAATCGAGCTTCAACCATGGCAGAAGCCGCGGCGGCAGTGGCAGCGGTGGCGGCAGATACCACCAAGTAAAACGCCAAAAGTCGTTCGACACTCAACAGTCACAAAACTCGCTTGCCTCTCCTGGCACCTATCACGGTGGGAGAGGCTGGACGCAGAGAAGTTATGGCTAAAGAGGTTGTGAATGAAATCGTTGTTGGCCATGATATATGAGATCCAGCCCCACCGAATCGCTCTTAAATCCAGAGTTATCTTGAGCCCCCCCGGCCTCTGTTTTCAAGTCAATACTTATGTTGTACAGAGAAGCCTGATTTGTCTAACATTGTTCACGAAGTACTCGTACGAGATCGACACAGCGAGATGCGGCGCATTCGGGCTTTAATCCACTGGGGCGCGACGAGCATCTTTATGTTCCCGAGGCTGCTCAGGTGACTTGTTCTACAACATGAACCGGCATTCACAGCTACGCAGGGTCTCAACGGCCAATTGATGATGTCTGCGAAGGAGAGTCAGAAGGTAACCATCTCAGTTCAGTATTTTGAGCACTTAACTCAGGTTGACGAACCGGAGGTGCTGGTCTTGCCCATGGTATATGTCCTGGTTCTAGGCTTGCCTTGGTTCAAGGCTAGGAACCCTGAGGTCGACTGGACATCCGGTCGACTTCAATCTCTGCAGACCCCCAGTGGCGATTCAAATGCACCGACGGCCACAATCAATGTGACGTCAAATCCTCCACAGGCATCTGAGAAGGGTGGTGAAGTAATTAAGTCTCCTGATATACACCTGCTCGCAGCCACCGCATTCGAGAGTCTCTTAGCTAGCGACGAGATTCTCGCGCCATTCGCCATATGCGTTGGCGATTGCACAGGGTTGCTGGGAGCTTCAATGGAAGGCATCACCACCAAATGTGAGAAGGCATCTGGAGCTGGACGAGCGAGCAGGAGCAGCGGCGGTAGTTGCGGCAGAAGAGTTACATATTGAGGAGCTTGAATGACTGCTATCGGCTCGCCGAGTCACGAAGGAAGTACCGGACGACAGAGGGTTTCCCATCGAGGATAAGTCGTTATGACAAGGGCTGCTGAATTCCACAACCTTCACTGCAATCTCACGATTACGAGCACAAAGCTAACGAGTATAGATGGAGCTGCACCTGAAATGGTGCCTACAGATGACGGCGGCCATATCCCCACAAAATATCAAGAATTCGTGGAGGTCTTTAGCAAGGCCAAGGCAGAGACGCTCCCACCGCACCGGTCAATTCACCACGAGATCGATCTGGAACCCGGGCACAAGCTGCAATGTGGGCATATCTATAACCTGTCAGAGGTTGAGTTAAGAACTCTAAACGCCTACATCCAGACACACCTGGCCAATGGTTGCATCCAGCGGTCATTATCACTGGCAGCGGCACCAATACTTTTTGCAAAGAAGAAGGATGGCGGCTTGAGGCTCTGTGTAGACTACCGAGCTCTCAACGCTGACACAATCAAGAATCGGTACCCCCTTCCATTGGTCTCAGAGACGCTTAACCGTGTTGGCAGCACCAGGTTATTTACGAAACTCGACCTTCGCGGAGCTTATCACCTCATTCACATTAAGGAATGTGACAAGTACAAGACGGCCTTCTGAACCCGATACAGCCAGCTCGAGTACAAGGTCATACCATTTGGCATAGCAAACGTAGCGGCTACGTTTCGGGCTTACATCGACCATTTCCTGCGGGCATACATCGAAGACTTCACGGTGTGCTACCTCGACAACATCTTGATCTACTCCACCGACAAGAGGAGGCACAACGAGCACGTACGGAAAGTATTGCAACGGCTGCATGAGTTCGGGCTCTATTACAAAGCGGAGAAGTTCCAATGTGGAGTCTCAGAGGTCAGATTCCTCGCCTTCGTCATCCCTGACGATGACATTAGCATGGAAAGGGATCGGATCGCGACGATTCAGGATTGGCCGACTCCCAAGTCAGTTTCGGACATCCAGGTCCTCCTCAGCTTCACAAACCTCTACCGGACTTTTATCCGGAAATATGCCAAGGTGACGGCACCCATATCGCACTTGCTAAAGAAGCCTACAGGACGAAAGCCCAAATGGGAGTGGCCGAGAGATGCAGAACTCACGTTCCGGAAACTGAAGAAAGCCTTTTCTGTGGCACCGATTTTGAAGCACTTCGACCCAGCCAAGCCGATCATCCTCCAGACGGATAGGAGCGACTTCACGATTGCAGTTATCCTGAACCAGTATGATGGCTTCAGAACCCTTCGGCCATTCAATTTCTACTCTCAGAAATGCTCTCCGGCTGACCAGAACTACGACACGTACGATCGGGAACTCCTCGCTATTGTCCAGACCTTCAAGCAATAGAGGTAATATTTAGAGGGCCCCTGTCACAAAGTATTCGTGCGGTTTGACCACAAGAACCTTGAGTATTTCCAAACTTCCAAAGTGCTCTCACGACAACAAGCTATGTGGTCGGAAATTCTCTTGGTGTACGACTTCAGCATCGAACACTTGGAAGGTACCAAACACCCTGCCGACGGCCCGTCTAGATGGCCCAAGTATGAGCAAGACTCCGAAAATCCCATCGGTAAACTCTTGGCATCCCTGACTACACCGGTTGTCGAACCCTACGATGACCTCCTACCTGCGATAAAGAAGGCCCAGGCTACTGACCTATTGGCGGTCGACATCTCGGGTATGCTTGTTGATAATCCAATGGACACCGCCGATGCCGAAGCAATAGCCAAAGCTGGAGCCGAAAACGATAACCAATGGAGGGTCATCAATGGAGCTCTGACCTACAAGGGGAGAATATATGTCCAGGTGGACGATGTTCTCCGCGGCAAAGTGATCAGTTTCTTTCATGACAACCCCAAGTCCGGTCACTTTGGAGCTCTTAAAACTGCTGAGCTAGTCTCTAGGTATTTCTTTTGGTCCACAATGGACGCGCACATAAGGAAGGACGTCAGAGGCTGCGAAGTATGTCACCAAATCAAGGCCCCGCAGCATGTCCGCCACGGAATCAACATGCCACTGCCACCACTGTCACGACCCTGGGAAGGCGTCACCATAGACTTCGTCACAGACCTGCCCGAGTCGACCGTGTGCGAATATACGGGGATCCTAGTAATCGTTTATCGACTCACAAAGATGGCGATCTATCTGCCCTGCAGAAAAGATGTCGACTCACCAGAGATGGCCAGGCTCATGTTCGAGCATATGATCTGCAAACGCGGCGTCCCTGACAACATCATCACCGATCGGGGCACCCAATTCACGAGTCGGTTCTGGGCGAGGGTCTGCAGTCACATTGGTATGAATCACCAACTGTCGACTGCTTGTCATCCACAGACAGACGGCCGGACGGAACGGCAGAACCAGACGATGGAGCAGTACCTGCGAGCCTTCTGCAACTATGAGCAGGATAACTGGGTGGAGCACCTACCGTGGGCCCAATTCGCGTACAACAACTCCCTGCATGCTTCGACAAGGATGACTCCCTGTTGTGCCAATTTCCACTACAATCCGCCATTAGAGTTCAAGGGCCTGAAACACCCATCAAAACTAAAATCAGAGACGCAAGCAGATACATTGGCAGCCGGGCTGAAAGAGACGCATCGCGCCCTCCGGAAGAACTTTTTCGAAGCTCAAGCCAGACTGACGAAGTACGCTGGCGGCAAAGAAATGACGTTCGAGGTCGGGGATAAGGTCTGGCTCTTGACTCGCAACATGAAGACGGCAAGAGCGTCAAAGAAGTTAGATTGCCAGCGCGTGGGATCATACACGGTAAGTAGGGTCATCACCAAGAATGCTTACAAATTAGACCTGCCAAAGACGATGCGTATTCACATCGTGTTTCACATTTCCCAGCCTAATAAATACTAGCCGCCTGCCATCGGCCAGCCGCCATTGGAACCGCAACCGACGATTGTCGATGATACGGACCAGTGGCAGGACGATCGGATCCTCAACTCCAAGCGACACTACCGGAAGATCCACTATCTCGTTCAGTGGGCCGGTTATAACTACCTTCGTACGAGCTGGGAGCCCACAGAGAACCTCAAGAATGCTCAAGAACTAGTCGATGAGTTCCATCGGGAGCACCCAAGGAAGGCACGGCCACAATCAATGTCATCGCCACGGACGGTTCAGAGGTGGATGATCCAACGTCAAATTGGACGTTTTCTTCTCTTCGTTTCTTATGGATCTCGGCCCAGTATAAATGGTGTCAGCACGGGTTTTACCATCGCCACT
Organism: Wilcoxina mikolae CBS 423.85; assembly: GCA_014904905.1. Lineage (NCBI taxonomy): Eukaryota > Fungi > Ascomycota > Pezizomycetes > Pezizales > Pyronemataceae > Wilcoxina > Wilcoxina mikolae. The sequence continues at coordinate 4,938 of MU122358.1, read as the reverse complement.
GGAGGTGAAGTTTCCCCGTACGCCGGATCCACCGTTGAGGCCGCCTTGATGGCATCGATCGGTCGTGGGACTTATGCAGACGTACGAAGGCGTATGTACCATACCCTATGTTTCTTCAAATATATATATGTCGCAGCCCAGGAGGTCTGCTGATAAGGAGGGAGATGATATAATGGCGGTGTCAGGTGTACTTGGCTGCCGAGGCCGGGTAACCGCCCTTCATATATAATCACCTCGCAAAGTGCTTTTAGCTCGCTAGCGATTTTCTTACCTACCTACCGTACAATTGATATATATTGCTTATTCCCGTTTGCAACCGTATCTACACGTATTTACCCATATGAGGAGGTACGACCTTACACCTAAAGAAGGCCAGAGCTGCCGATTCGAAACTCCGCACACTCACGAAAGTGCACGGAATCAGGCCAGAGTGTGTTAGAGCCGTCCAAATAGCTTGAGTCCAAGCTGTCGCACTATATGGGTGCGAGCTCTGGTGGTACCCAAAAGAAACAGGCAGACGAGAGGACCTCCAACTTCTTTTCAATCGACAAGCCAGAGTAACCATGGGAGCCCTGCCCACAACCCCACTAGGTGCGCTTGTGAAAGACTCAGAGCTCACACCTGCGCCAGTGGCCCTGGATTCCAAGCAACAACTATTCTCAGCCAGGCTGGCAAATGCGTGCCAAGGATCCAAACTGAAAGAGATGCACGACTACGCTATATCGGGGGCACCAATATGCAGGGTGAACAAGAAAGAGCAGGAACATGGTCGGCAAGCAGAGACCATGCGCTGTCCCAACCCTGACGAAGTACCATTGGTTAGGACTGTCATACTGAGTGACGACGCTGCGGCTAAGAAAGAAGCGATACACTGGGCGAGAGACAAAGAGGCCAAAGTGGGTGCTGGGGTCTGGATGTGGTGGACGGACGGAATGCGAACATACGATGGGAGAGTGGGAGCCGTAGCAGTATTCAAGAACAGAGACAGCTGGAAGTCGTTCCGTAGCTACCTCGGCACCAGGCGAATGGAGGTCTATGATGCAGAGCTGTGCGCAATCGGACTAGCGCTCCGGGAATCAGTCAATAAAAGAGATATACTACAAGCGAACGGCGTCACAAAGGTGGCAGTCTTCAGCAACTCGCAGGCAGCTTTCCAACAAACGGAGCATCTAGAGCCAGGACCAGGACAACTACTAGCCAGATGGATGAACTGCAATACGAGGACCCTTCGCAAGCGTGGTATCGAAACGGATATCCACTGGGTCCCGGGAAATACAGGCATCCCCAGGAACGAGGAAGCAGCTGGCCATGGGAACCTGGCCCAGGACGGCCGCAAAGCAGGCACCGAATGGGAACAAGTATATACCTCTGCTGCAAATAGAACCAGACAAATTACCGAGGCAAGATCGGCCACAACAAAACAGTGGGAGACTGACAAGTGCAACAAGCACTTGGGCTATAGACTCAAGGGCAAGGCATGGAGTAAGAGACCCATTCCGATGACAAGTGTGAAGTCGTTAGCTACAAGATTCTATCGATTGAATAGCGGGCATGCCCCAGTGGGCAAGTACTTAAAGCAGTTCAGATACCAAGTCGACGACAAATGCAGGTGGTGTGAACGCAGAGTAGTGGAGACGCGAGAGCATCTATTCTGCCACTGCAGCCGGTGGAAAGATCAGCAGCAAGCGCTATGGAAACAGGTGGGGAAGGCGACAAGTTGGAAAGCGGGCAGATGCCGACACGTGCAGGTCTCTGAGCTGTTTTCCATGAAAAAGTACAACCAAGCGGTGATGAACTTCCTGGCAGCTACTGACATCGGAAAGTTCCGACCCAAGTGTGTGGCAGAAAAACAAACAGTCACTTTGCTTGCATCCATGTCTTGGCGGCTTGGCTGGATGAAAGCAACTTGATTGGTCGAAGTGACAGCCGGGTAACGAGCAAGCGGACGAGTATGACGAGTTAGATTCGGTTCGAGAGTCATTCTTTTCGGTTCCTTTCTTTTGTCCTTACCAATCATTTCACTTTCTTTCGTCCGCAGGAGACGACAGATAGCAGGATCGGAGTGTCGCCATTTCACCGGCTTGCCCAGAGGCGGCAGGGATTAGGGGTCTGCCATACTCTAAATATAGAGAATACAGTATGATTAAAACAAAATAATGCAACATTGATGCATCTCTTCCCTAATTCGTGGTCTCTGGATGTTTGGCTGGCGATCGCTGTCAATCGCTGCCACTTCTCCCTTCCGCTGAAGTTCGGGATTGTGTTGCCAGAAGTCTCCCAGCTTCTTTGTGGCTTGTGTATTCCTCTGCTGGGGGGAGTGGGGCTGCTTGATTATCTCCCTTACCCTGCCGGAGCTATCGAGGGCCTTTAGAAAGTTGTTTTAACGTGTATATTTTAACTTCTTCCAGTCTAAGTTTCAGTCTCTGATGTTCGATAGCCATGTAACCTGGGTGTTGGCAGCATCGGTAATGTCCCCAAAGAGGTCATAGACCTCAAGCATGAAATCACCTTCGCCATGGGGGGGAAACTCCCAAGCAGCAATCTCCACAGCTACTTGCAAAGATCTGACAGGTCTCTTGGAAACAAAATCATTGCTGAGTTGCAATAGTGTCTCCGATGAAAGGGATACTGGAGAAGGATCTCTAGCAATAGTAGACATATCCGAGGAGGAGGCATAGGTAGTAACGGTGGTGGTGATGGCTGCGTTGGTGGTTGCTGCATTGGTGGTGGCTGCGGAGGTGGTGGCTGCAATAGTGTTGGCTGCGGTGGTAGTGAAGTCGAGGTTCATTGCGGTGGTGGTGGTCGTGGTGGTGGTTAATGACGCTTTGAAATCCATGGTATCTCTGAGTGCTGCAGCAAAATTATTGATTGATGTGAATGTCATGTCGGTCATTGGTCGTTGGTTATGGTTGAGATAGTGATATTGGATGCAGTCATTGGTATACAAAGAGTGTTGAACGGTACAGTACAGTGGCTGTCTTTCGTTTGGAATGTGGGTGGGGGAAGCTTTTTATATACCTGGAAGGATATGTTCAGGTTGAGTCGTTCCTTATTATATCTTCGCAACAATGCACCTTCAAGGTTTATTCTCGCCAACGCCCACATTGTGTTTTGGCATTCATGGGTGCAGAACATTGAATAACCTTAATCAACAACACTCTGTTTTTGCTGATGTTTACAATCCAAGTGCACTTACAAGGCCAAGTGCACTCCCAAGGCCAAGTGCACCTGTGAGACAAGTGCAGTTACGAGATCATGTGCGCTCAAAAGGCCATGTCCAACTGCAAGCCAAGTGCACCTGTGAGCCAAGTGCACCTGTGAGCCAAGTGCACTCACAAGGCCAAGTGCACTTACAAGGCCAAGTGCACTTACAAGGCCAAGTGCACTTACAAGGCCAAGTGCACTCACAAGGCCAGGCGCGCATATAAGCCAAGTATACCTGGCACCACCATTACAATCGAGTTATCACAACATGAAACTGGTTTATATTCATTGTACATGAATATGTTTACATATGGATAAATATACCTTCATATAGAGTTATATTGTCAATTAGCAGAGTCATCATAACATTCCATTCACCTTAATATTTAACTTTGAAAATATCTACAGGTACTAGTATATAATACCGCCAGTGTTATTTGGGGTTTACCAGTATAAATAGTATCGGTATTCAGTTTGGAATTTATTTTTACTGTACCCATCGTTATGGATTGTAAATCATACAGTACTAAGAGCCTGTCTATAGAGATTCGCTCTGGATAGTATGAAAGTCACTAAATCATAATAACATATCCGAGTTTAACTCCCACCACATAGTAATGTATATATGGAAGATATAGAATTCGTTGCTGTATCACCTTCCACCTACAGATTTATACTATCTTCAAAACTAACTGAGCAGCTCTGGAAAAATATTAGTTTTCAGTAATTGTAAGTGGTTTTTCTAAAGCTGCTCTATCAGTTTTAAAGATATCATAAATTCGAAATTAGGAGGTTGTAGAGCATTAAACTGCGCATATTTCGTGTATACATTACTGTATAATTGGGGTTAAACTCACATACTTAATTCAAGATATTTGGGGGAGAATTGTAATGCTGGTTATCGGTTGCCCTGGGCCCTGTCACCCATTGGCCCCACTATGGCCCCCTTATGGCTAATAAGTGTGGCATGATGAATCCCCCCCCTTATATGGATAAGCGAATTTGGCAACCCATTGGTGGGGATTTACACTGACGGCTGTCAGCCACTTCCAGGCTTGGCATTCGCCATCTCGAATTTTTCCCACCTGTCTCTTCCCCGCCCGACATCTCCCACCTCCACGCGTCGACGTATCCATCCACACCATGTCGCAACCTCCCCCGAACGTTTCCGCTCCGTTTTCTCAACTCAGCTTATCCCCGTCCTTCGACACCCGTTCCCAGTTCCTAGAACAATACGCGTCAGAGATATGTGACGCGATATTTACGCGTGACCAACTCGCGTTCAGTATCGCAGCGCGTGAGTTCGATTGTCGCACGTCGATGGTATTCCCTTGTGAGGTACTGATTGCGTTTTAGTATGTCCGATATTGGAGACGGTTCCCAAACTTGGAGCGGCGATGGCGGATGTAATTCAGGCGGTAAGAGGCGACAGCAACTCGCACTGAGGGAATAGTGCTGATGTTGGTGCCAGGTTGTGAAGCCGTTGCGGGCGAAGATTAAGGAGTTGCAAAGCGATGTGGAAGAACTGAGGAGTGATAAGATGTCGCTGAAGGAGGATAAAAGGAGTTTACAAGCGGACAAGGCGATGTTTGCGGAAATGATGCACGGTCTTAGGGATGATAAAGCTAAACTCGAATTGGACAAATCGAAACTCGAAGTGGACAAAGAGAGATACGCTACTTTGATTGAGAACCTTGAAGAACACCTCGCATACATGCACCTCAAGGAAAGACA
>MU122357.1:0-67684 GCA_014904905.1 Wilcoxina mikolae CBS 423.85 | reverse complement strand
ATAGGTCCGGACCACAGAAGTCCGAAGGACTGATGTCAGTAGGGGTTCTATTCGTCTGAGTTAGAGATCTGAGCGGAAGGATGCGGAAGGTCCGAAAGAGTGTTGAAGGGCAAGAAGGGCATTGGAGTGAAGGGAAGGTTAGGTAGAGGAGCTCATGAGAAAAGCGTAGATAGAAGTAATTGTTAGAGCGAGGGGATAGAGGTATAAAGACCTCTAGAATCTGCGAGGGTAGAAGGGCAAGCTTCTTGATGAGGAGAACAAGTCTTAATAATATACGTATTGGAAAGCCAAACATCTTTGTCTTGAATCTTATCTATTAGTGACTTTCACATCCTGAGCGAATCTTCATAACTACCATCGCAAGCAAGTCCTGAAAGCAGTAAGGATACTACTTGTACTGATAAACCTGGAGTGCCGCTCCCGGTGTTACAGGGCATGACTAGACACCCAAGACTACAACTGACATCTCTGGCAGGACATAGGTAACTCACAGCACGGTGTATGGCATTTGCAGTAAGCTTCTCGACTCGTGAGAGATGCCATCTATTCGAGCTGTGGTGAACGAAGATGTCGTCCCAACGGTCATAGCTTTTTGAGCCGTAGCTTTCAGGGTCGACAATGCAAACCCTGATGGGATATATATGTGCTGGGCCGGTCGGGGCATTGGTGGAGATCTCATCGAGTTTTCATTTCTTCTGGAGGGCAGAGGCAATGACAGTCGGTGGCATTGCATGTTTGTGGGAGGGTGGCTTCAGCTTCGGTGTTCCGGGATACCAGGTGTCTTTTTTGGCATCACCTTTGCGACATTTGTAGTTATCACGGTCATCGGAGTCGTCGCAGTCATTGCAGTCAAAGTCAGAAGGTGATGGTGTGTTTTCTTTGAGATATCGGTTCATCTGCACCCGAGATTTATCGAAACAGTCTCGGAGAAAAGCTTCGAACCCACTCCACCATTCCATGTATTGTGGTCGAGTTGATGCCCGATACTTCCACATTCCCTGAACCTGTGCAAAGTGCCTTGCAGTGACTCGGTCCAAAAAAAGGTTATCATACATCAAGTGAATCGCATCATCATTCTTGACACCGTGAATGGCATACATCTGAATAAGGCTCTGAATATGCTCGTCCATAAACTTTTTCGCGAAACTATCAAGGTGGAGAGTTTCCTTAATTGTATTAATTTTGGAGGGGGTAGATGGGATAATTTCGGATGGTATTGCAACATTCTGAGCTGTAAATGAGGCGTGGGAGGGGTCGGTCAGGGTTAGGGTTAATGTGTCTGAAAATGACAATGAGAGTGGTAAATAGGTAAAGATCGAGAAGATAGAGATGATGGAGAAAAATTGAAATGGAGGGAGTGTACAGCAGTATATATACAGCACAGGAAAGACCGTCAAGGTACTTGGAATCATGTGGAGTGGCTCACAGAAGACTTGAAACCTTTAGTGATATCAAAAACTGTTGGTGATATCAAACATCATACTTAAAAAGGAGCTTTCCTGGGTGTGAACCCTCATCAGCACTTTCCTGCCAGCCTGAAAGATGTATCTCATGTTTTATACAACTCTGAGAGGTTTTTGAACCACTTCTTGAGCGTGAGATACACTCGTCATGCGAATGTTAGGTCCAAGTGTCGAAGTCTGTCAGTTTGGGTTCCTATCCTATGGCAGTGACATCAAGTTCCAACATAATGATGCAGTGTGGTGTCACAAACAGTTGGATCCTGCCATACGAAGTTCGAGAAGTGTCACCGGCTTCTCTGGCGGTGTATAGGCCTCTCCAGACACTACCATTTGACTCTGTGAGGTGGTATCATGAACTCTGAACTCGTGTCTTGGCACACAAAATAAGTGATATTACATGTTGTCGTTCATATTTCGTATCATCAATCTGATCAAACATCAAAAAAGGAAGCAAACAAGCAAGTCCATGGACTTGCTTGTATTTGCCGAGCCATTAGGGTCAGATTAGACTCTGGGCATGGCTACATCGTGACAAACTCTGTTGCAGCATATTCCAGGGTCTTGGCATTTTATATATGGCTCTGTGAGTTTTGTACGCCATGCAGCTCAATTACATTACCCCTGCTTGGCAACACTCCTAACATTCTGGCAACAGCATATACAGCCCTCAGTATTGTCTACATGACATGCACCATGCCTCCCATACAAACTCCAAATCGTTTCTGCCCTATTTGCTTGAAACCTTACAAGTCTGACCAGCGGCTGTACAAACATATTGACAGCGACAATCCTCAATATTGCGCCCAACTTCTTGATGTGAACACAGACTCCAAGCCCGCAGAACGCGTTCAACAAAACTCTCAACGTTGCGTCGAAGATTCGCATAGTGGTTTCCATGCAAACCATGACCACATTGGCGATCCTGATGTGTTTCCTCCATTGCACACGTGACCTTCTCCAGAACCATCCTAATTTGACTCAAATACAAAAAGCTTCTCCTATCCTGATGCAGGAGCCCCTGTCGCATACGTTTCGACCGACGATAAGTACAATGCTGAGCACAATTTTGGGCAGTTCTTACACAACCCCTTCCATCCGTTCGACAGTGACGAGGAGTACAATTTTTCAGCACTGGTCATATCGAAAGGTCTTCCCACGAACGTCATTGATGACTTCCTGAAGGGCAACAGTGGCCTTAAACAGTGTGTACGTGATTCTCTGAAATCAAATTTCAACCTCCGACAGAACATCCACCCTATGGATGACTGACTTGGCCATGAATCTTGGAAGAAAACTAGGTTTCAAATGGCATGAAATGCGCAGCATCCGGATGCAATTGAGTTTTGACACTGTGACCTTATAGAGTGTGCAAAATGGCTACTCAGGCACCCAGCATATGAGGAACATCTTACATACACTCCGAAAAGATGCTTCAATAATGCTGGGCACTGTGTTTACAATGAGATTCATACTGGAGACTGGTGGTGGGATAAGCAGGTACGCTTCCTTCTGAGTATACCCTTTACAATGCTGTATAGCCTTTACAATGCTCACAATTGTGTAGACAACACTACCTGTCAGTGACACGTTGGTGCCAATGATATTCATGTCTGATGGCACCCACCTCATGAAGTTCTCTGCTGACGAATAGACATGACCGATATATATGACAATCGGCAACCTATCTGCAGCACCTCGGATGAAGCACATAATGCACAGCGTGTTGTTGGTCGCCCTTTTGCCCATTCCCGTCAAGATGTGCGATCTCCCCCTCAAAAGAAGAAATGCTCAGAGGGAGTATAACCGAATAGTCACTCAGAATGTGCTGCAGCATGTATTGCAACCCCAACTCAATTCCGACTTGGAGACCCACACCTTCTATACCCGCTGTGCCGATGGCAACTTCAGACATTGTAATTCGATACCGGCTGCATGGATGCCCGATTACCCTGAACACTGTGACCTTCACAACATGAAAAATGGTATATGCTACTGGTGCGAATGCCCCATGCAGGAAATGGATAATCTATCCTGCCGACATGAGCGACACAACCTCTGGGATCATAATATCTATTGTATACTCTTAGATTCAAATACACCCCAGAGCATCGCCGATCTCAAACGCCACGATGTCAATCCCGGCTTCAACATCTTAAGGTATCTCGATTGCATTACAAGCGATCGTCCCTAGCCCGATCTACTCCACATGAAGCAAATTGGGATGTTGAAGCACCTTCTGACCTGCCTTCACAAATTTCTCAATTGCCATAAGCGGCTTGACAAGTTCAATGATATTTGGCTTTCGGTGCCTACATACCTTGATATGATGAAGCCAAGATGTGCAAATGAGGAGGTTTTGTATTGGAACGGAGGAGAAATCAAGACGGTGACACGATTCCTTGTGGGTGTTGTATGTAATTCTCTGCTGGTCCCAAGCCCCTCTCAGCGCAGTGTTATTGACCGTGCAGTTGAGTGCTCTCGCTGTCTTATCGAGTGCTATTGCTATTGCCAGTATGACTCTCACGATGACGAAACGCTAGACCTCATCGACCATGATCTACGTTTCTTTCACAATTCGAAGGATGTGTTTCAACAATTCAGGGCTGGCAAACGACTTGCAGCAGAGGCCACACCAAGATGTACGGAATCGTGTACCGAGTGGGATGCCAAGTTGGAGGTAAACAAGTCGAAAACGGTGGCCTTTCAACAGTACATTCGCGACGTCTGGAAAGGTATTATTGATGCAGAAATGGCCAAATACATTGAAGAGGATACCGAGTTCAACTTTCCCAAGATAGATCACATGCAGCACTTCCGAGAGCAGATACAACGGTACAGTTTGCTTAAACAGTGGTCGACGGAGTTCAAAGAAAGGTCTCACCGGAAGCAGATTTTGGATGGGTATAATGCCTCCAAAAAGACGGGTGATTACTATACTCAGATAATCGACTACTACCTTCAGAGTGATGCAGTCACTGTCAGAAAGGCCAATCGCGATGCATGGAACCGTAAATGAGCTGCTCCACAGACGACGAAAGTGAGAGCAGAAGTGATGGCAGAAGTTACGGCAGAAGCAACCACTACCAGTAAACATCATTTATTGCGGTTCATATCTCCACTACAGCACAAAGGAAATGAGAAAGTCAAGGACTTTCAAGGCCTCTTGAGAACAATCAGTGATGACGTCCTCCGAAAGTCTGTACGTTACCACCCATCGTTTCTTACGTGCCCAGCAGGTAAATATCAATTCGGAAGATCTCTCAAGCAGTACTGCCGCAATTTATCATGCATTGGAGATAGTATCACGCAACATGCATGATGAGCGCATCATTCAGAAGCTCAGATGTACTGGACATAAATGATGGTATTCTGGGGCTGCCGGCCATGACTGGGTATGGGTTCAAACTTCGCAACGTAAGCAGTCTCACAAGGCACTGCAGGGACATGTACCCTCCTGTATGCTTCATCTATTCAAGCTGCGAGTCGTCCATTCGCGCGGCACGAATACCTTTTGGCTAGCATACATTGAAGTGATGAAGCCTGCCAATAGTGGAATGCCAGAAAGTGCATCGCAGCTAGTCAGGATAGTGAAACCATCTTCCGGAGGTGCATATGCAGTTATAAGTACAGGAATTATTGTGGATACGGCTCACTTAATTCCCCAGGAGCCCATTTCGTCGAAGTCGGAGAATAATGAATGGATAGCCAATGGTCATTTAGACCTAGTTACTTGAAACAATGTTTATTATATGCACGAGGACGAGTTAAATACAGTGGTGAAGAGGGTATATACGGTGTTTAGAAGTGTAAATAGACTTAATCAACATTTAGATCTTCAAGTTGCTTGCGTCCAGCCAAGTCATGGAGGCAACCAATGTGGTTCTCTACGGAAAACGACCTTATGGTGTAATATGCCGTGCATAGCATTGTGTAATGGTGGTGCCAGGTACAATTGGCTCTCAAGCGCACTTGGCTCTCCAGTGCACTTGGCTGCCGAGGCCGGATAACCGCCCTTCATATATAATCACCTCGCGAAGTGCTTTTGGGATGCTAGCAATTATCTTACCTACATACTGTACAATTGATCTATATTGCTTATTCCCGTTTGAAACCGTATCTACACTTATCCATCCATACGAGGCAGTACGAGGACGTACGTCCTTACATTATAATCGCTTTTCGGGCACCAGATACGTTTAGCTCATGGGATTTCGTGATACCTTTACTTTTTCGAGGCGTCAGACCTACACCGAGAACTATCGTTAGATTGTTGATACAAGACAAGTAATCATCCACTTGAGTTGATTGACTGTAGTAGGAATGATTTCGAGATTCAGATGTCAATCTGTCTCGAAGAGACACGTTACCGCCATGATAGGTACTCCGGCAAACATGAAAATCCTATTCTCGACCTACAACGAGCATCATTACTAGATTGATGGAATAACGCTATGTATAACCTTCAATCGAGTCAATTGACTGCCGCAAAGATCAATCTGAAGTCAATTGGCCCCGAGTGAGGTGTCACCTACTCCACATGACGAGTTCGAACGAATCGCAACACCAAATTTTCAATATCTACAGGCATTGATGTTCCTATATCGAATCAATTGACTATTGCAGAAACCATTCCGAGTACGATCGTTATACACACTCTCATAACCTATAAGTGTCGAAGTTTGATAAGTACACCTAAATTAAGTTGAATGACGGTAGCTGAGACAATTCGGAGGTTAATTGACTCCGAAGAAACGCGTCACCGACAATGATGGTCAACACCAAGGAGATCTTGAAAATACGTTTAACGAGATCTATCGCATACGAACGGATGTTCGAGACGAATCAAACCTTCATCAACGTCACTTTCACATGTCTAATAATTGATAATCTTCTCTAGGGTGATGATTGGGGATGAGTATTCCGTCTATTGGAGTTGTTTGACGTGATCAGAATCAATTCCGAGACGATTTGGAGGTCAATCGATCCTGATATACTTGTGACCGGCCCGATGGCCACACCACCGAAATACGCTCCATGAAAGCATTCAGGTATGAACGATTGATGGCAACCTATTGAGCGGCTCGAAGTGCTAGCGAAGCCTTCATCGACGATACCCTTATACACGTTGATTCATCGATTCTACTGTAGTTACCCCTGAACGCGTTGGTTCATTGACGATTCGTGTCTGGCGAGAATTCCCTGACGGTAAACGCGTTCAATCAAGCGCACTTGAGCATTACTTTCCTACGATTTGAAGCGTACTTGACAATTGCCTTCCTTCGAACTGAGCGGAAGCTCTCCAGTGCACCTACGACGCATTAACATCCACGAATGAATCTGCAAGCTCACTTACGGAGAAACACTACCAATGGGCAGATTTCAAGAAAATGATAGTGGAGCTTCAATGGCAGATCACGAAGCAGTTCAGAGTGGGAAGTTTAACCCCCGAATGTTCTAAAGTGTCATGTAGATCAAGCCGATACCGACTGTGTGATTTTACGAGACGAATGAACATGTACGAAAACGCGAACAAAATCACATCTCAAGTCATCGTATTACCTAGCAGTAATGGATGCACATAAAGTTATCGTATCCCCTAGTAGGAATGGATGCATATCAATGTCATCGTATCCCCTAGCGGGAATAGACGTATCCTCTCCTCCATATCTCTGATCAGGATTGGGCAAATGGTTATTCTTTTGAATATAGGAGAATATGATAGCCCTTCAGTTGAAGAACCGCAGGTGCTGGTCGTGCCTATGGCATACGACCTGGTTCTTGGGTTGCCTTGTTCAAGGCTACAAACCCTGAGGTTGACTGGACATCCGGTTGACTTCTAGCACTGCGGACCCCTTGCAGAGAAACAGGTTAAAGGCTGCGGACTCAAATGAGCCATTGGCTTCTCCGGCTGCCCCCCAGGTGACCTCGTAAACTCCACAGGTGGAGGGCGGGGTTCCAGACATATATCTGCTTGGAACCGCCGTATTCGAGAGTCTCATAGCAAGCGACGAGATTCTCGAGGCATTCGTGATATGCATTCGCGATTGCACAGGATTGCTGAGAGCTTCCATTTAAGGCATCACCACCATAGGTGTGAAAGTGCCTGGCGCTGGACGAACGAGCAGGAGCAGTGGCGGTAGTTGCGGCAGAAGAGTTACCAACAATGCGGGGTGTGAATGACTGCTACCGGCTTGCCGAGTGATGAAGGGAGTTCACCGGTTGTGGTGCCTTGGTTCTATCGTGGATGGCCGTTAGACCTGTGGCTCCTGATTTCCGCGACATTTACCACTCCATCCTTGCTTTGATCCAACTGGCTAACACGAGTGGAGGAGAAACAGTGTTGTATAAGATAGACTGGCCGGTACAGCGGAGATGATAGGCGCGCACCGATAGCGCAACCGGATATCAGGAATGACAGATGCACAGATGGTGCCGCTGGAGAAATGACGATTAACGAAATATTGATACTATACCAACGGTACTGACCTACGATGGTGATTATATAACAGCCAAATACCAGGACTTCTTTGTTATCTCTAGTAAGGCCAAGGCGGAGACTTTACCACCGCATCGGTCAATTGACCATGTAATTGACCCCGGGCACAAGCTGCCATATGGGCGTACTTATTACCAGTCAGAGGTTGAGTCAAGAACTCTAAAGGCCTACATCGAGACAAACCTGGCCAATGGTTTTATCCAACGGCTATCATCACCGCCACCAGCACCGATATTTTTGCCAAGAAGGATAGCACCTTGAAACTCTGAAGTTGACTACCGAGCTCTCAACGCGAGCACAATCAACAATCGGTACCCCTTTCCATTGATCTCAGAGATGCTTGACCATGTCAGCAGCGATGACAAATGGCTGCTGAGCGGATGGCACATATTGAGCTACTGGAAAGCTACGAAATGCAGAATTGTCGAGTGCAGAGTGCAACTTGCCGATATGGCGATAAAAGGTTACGTTTAAGTCTATCCTTTCTTTAAGAAACACTTACTTTATAAGAGATTCTGCGAAACTTGCAACTGAATGTAGATACAGAAGCACGAAGTCCCAATGTCAATCGAAACCATCTTGTCAACCAGAAAATCGATGAGAATCGACACCACATTTAGTCATCAACGGAGCACCGATCTCAAAAGAGGGGAATGATCGTTATGGAAACCGAGACACCACTATTTCACATGAATTCCGCACCGCAAATGCTGGAATGACTCACCATTAACACTACAACTCACCCATCATGCTGCAGACATCAAGTGCATCTTAGCTCGTAAGTGCACTTGCCTCGCAAGCGCACTTGGCCTCGCGCAAAAAACCCCGCCGGCGGCATGTCAAAACTGACCGATTATGAGATCGGCTATGAGAAGCCTGTCGGATGGCTCTTGGTGACCCTGGCTGCTGAGCTATTGGAGGTTGACCTCCCGGGTAAGGTAGTCGATAACCCAATGGACACAGCCGAACCACAACTGAAGCTACAGCCGAAGGCGAAGCCGAGGACGAGAACCAATTGAGTGTCGTCGCTGGAGCCTCTGACCTATGAGGGGAGGATATATGTCCCTGTGGACGATGCTCTCCACAGTAAAGTGATAAGTCTCCTTTATGACAACCCTGACTCCGGTCACTTTGGAGCTCTTCAAACTGCTGAGTTAGTCTCTAGGGATTTCTATTGGTCTACGATGAACGCATACATAAGGAAGCACGTCAGCGGCTACGAAGTATGTCACTGAATCAAGGCCCACGGCATGCCCACCCCGGAATGAACATGCCACCACCATCACAACCCTGGGAAGACGTCATCATTGACTTCGTCAAAAGATTTGCTAGAATCGACTGTGTCCGAATACACGGGGACCCTAGTCATCGTTAATCGATTGACAAAGATGACCTAACTGCCCTGCAGATTGGATATCAACTCACCAGAGCCAGCCAAATCAGCAATCGAGATTTCAAGCTGCACAGAATGCGAACCAGCTGTAATCCTTAATGGACGTATGAGAAGGCTACCGCATATGAGAAGGTTACTGCGTTGGAGCTTCATAGCCTAGAGCCCGGACCCAACGAATTACATGGTAACTATGACCTTATATGGAATGCTTACGAATTAAATATATCAACAAACGATTATGCCCTACGATTGATCTTAACTGAACGAAGCCAAGACGATAATCCAATGACATCGCCGCTGATTATGGTGACTAACCATATCAATCCAGATTTATGGTGTGATCCCTACAGCTAGGCTCGGAAGGGCATGGCGTCTGCAAACTCACCACTTTCGTGAATTCGGAAGTCCAAGGCATGGAAGTCAGAGAAGGACTGCCTTGATGCACCTGAAGCATACTTGGTTACTTTGTGAGTACGACCTTATGGCACACTTACGAGATAGTTACTGCAATTCGAATGAGCATGTACGAATGCATGTCGACACATGATGACTGCAATCGAGGGCTGAACGAGGCTGACACAAGTCAACCAATCTGAAGAAGAATGGCAACGGAAAGTCGAATCGTGATTACCGATATACGAGTCAACTTGTAGCCAATCGGTGAAACGCATGATCAGGTTATCACCGATCAGGTCTGCTGTGTGCTTGGATATACGGAAGCACAGACATGGAATTGGAGAAATCATATGAATTTGAGAGCTCCCAAGAGCAGCTATGATCAAGATAAGTACATCGTGCAATAATGCTAATTGACTACTGCAGCGAAGCGATGCTGGCCATGAGGGCCTTGCCCCTCAGATGACATTCACGAATGTGTTCGACGAGAGAAATCGTATTCGAACGAGAGCTACTGTCGGTCAGGAGCCGCCTTTGAACAAGTCAATTATTGGAAGTCGAGGTCAGCAGAATTGATTGCAAAGGGAATCGGCCATCTGCGCTCTCAAAGAAGGCCAATGGCATTTATCGATTCGTGCACCACTGAGCTAGCACTGGAGAGATCAATTGCTTGGATTCGGAGAAACTGGAAGTCCAATTGGATATTCGGAACCATGGACGTGCAAGCCTGCTGAAGGAGTGGGCTTGAAACGAGGCCTGCTGAAGGAGTGGCTTCGATTTGGAGATGGACGTGGAGGATTCAGGGTCAATTGGTCGTTTCTTTCTCTTCTCTTTCACTTCGTTTCTTATGAATCTCGGCCCGGTATAAATAGCGTCGTCACAGGTTTTACCATCGCCACTGGAGGTGAAGTTTCCCTGTGCACCAGATCTGCCGTTGAGGCTGCCTTGATACTACCAATCAGTTGTGGGACTTATTCAGACATACGAAGTCGTACGCACCGTATCTTGTCTTTCTACATGTATATATACGTGTGTCGCAGCCCAGGAGGTCTGCTGATAAAGAGAGGGATGATGTAATGGCGTGCCAGGTGCACTTGGCTCTCAAGCGCACTTGGCTCTCAAGCTCACTTGGCTCTCAAGCGCACTTGGCTCTCAAGTGCACATGGCCTTCCCAAGCGCTCTTGGCTCCCGAGGCCAGGTAACCACCCTTCATAAATAATCACCTTGTCAAGTGCTTTTGGCACGCTAGCGATTCTCTTACCTACATACTCTACAATTGATCTATATTGCTTATTCCCGTTTGCAACCGTATCTATACGTATCGATCCATACGAGGTTATACGAGGACCTACATCCTTACACATCGTTATTGCAATGCGCCGAGTACTGAGCACCTAGGCAGACCTTCATGTTGCTTGCATCCAGCCAAGAAATGGACGCAACGAACATTATGAGATAATATGCTGTGCATAGTATCGTCATTACTAGTGTTGGCAACGAACCGCCCGGGATCCGTACCATTGAGGAACCGGTTTGGTTCGAGCGAACCCGGATCCTTGCCAAGCCTTTCGCCTCAAACCCCACCATTTCGACCTACAACTGCGAACAAAAATAAGTAAGCGAGTTCTTGTCCGATCCGCTCGATTTTTAGTGCATCTTGTAGCTAACCTCTCCCGCTACAAGATGCGCTAACAATCGACCCGATCGGACAAGAACTCGCTTACCGATTATCGTTCGAAGATAGATGGTTCGCGAACCGGTTTGTGACAAACCACGGAACTTCGTCCAAACCTCGGATCGGATCCTTGTCGAACCCCGCCATGGTTCGATCCGTGACAAACCGATCCGGTTCGTTGCCAACACTAGTCATTACAATGCCCAGAGCAGTGTTTCCACCGAGCACCAAGCACTATGCAATTTAACAGCCACATGAAGAACATGGTATGTTAAGCATCCCAAGGTGCTGTGCATGGTGATATGTGACTGTAACACTGGGAGCGTCACTCCAGGTTTACCAGTACAAGAAGTATCTTTACTGCTTCCAGAACTTGTTTGCGATGGAAGTTATGAAGATTTGCTCAGGATGTGAAAGTCACTGAAGATAAGATTCAAGACAAAGATGTTTGGCTTTCCAATGTTTATATTGTTAAGGCTTGTTCTCCTCGTTAAGAAGCTTGCCCTTCTACCCTCAAAGATTCTAGAGGTCTTTATACCTCTATCCTCTCACTCTAACAATTACTTCTATCTACACTTTTCTCATGAGCTCCTCAACCTGTCCTTCCTTTTGCTACAATGCCCTTCTTGCCCTTCAGCGCTCTTCCAGACCTTCCGCATCTTTCTGCTCAGATCTCTAACTCAGGCAAATAGAACCCCTACTGACATCAGTCTCTCGGACTTGTCTGGTCCGGACCTATCGTATCCTTTCGATCTCTTTGCTTCCAGACGAATGGTATCCTTTCGATCGTGAGGGACATGAGAGCCTACGTCAGGTATACTGCAAACACAAGTGCTTTCATATCTACAGCCATTCAGTTGTCTTCGCATAATCGATTGTGTGAGCTGGCAGGGCATTGTCCTAATAACCACCTTAAACTTCTTATCAGTGATATGATTGACTGCATGACAGCTCATCTGATTTCGTTGGGTGCAAGTGATATTCTGTGTAGTTACGATGATGTCCAGGGATGGTGCATGTACAATCCCGATGCGGCTATCATCGAGTGATCGTAGGTGATCCCGCCCCGATGGGCTTAGGTGATGTACAGCTTTGTGAGGTGTAACACTACCCCCCTCCTTGTAGAGTTTGTATCTAAACGATCATACTAATCTGCTGTTCGTTGCCTTTGGTAAGAAATGATCTCTTGTGCCCAAAACCCAGAGTTCCTCTTTACCTCCTGGGTGAACATATGACCCCTTGTGCCCAAAAACCAATTCCTTTTACTAGGTGTCTTGCTAGCCATTAAAAACCCTTTGTGGGGAAAAGGTACTAGTGCAACCTCTTGTCCTTAGCTGCCTGGGGATTCCGTTTATGATATTCCTTCAATAACCCCTTGTCATCCAAGTTCTCATAAGGTTCCTCAGTCCAATCTGTTTCATCTGGATACCCTGTCCACTTGACCGGGTATAACACCTTTTTTCGTTCCTTGCTATACTGGCTGCCCATAATCTCTTCAACCTCATGACCTGTTTCGTATTCGTAGCCTTGTACATCATAACCCAATTCGTTTCCTTCGCTTGTGGTGAGTTCTGGTGTAGTTCTGATTGGAACAGTGGCCATTCGATAAGGTTCAATGAGAGAGACATGCAAAGCATTATGGATTTGCCAGCGCTCTGGCAATTCAAGTTTTAATGCGGTAGGTGAGAGTACTTTTAGCACCTTGATGGGACCATGTAGCTTCGCATCTAGTTTTCTAGATGGGTGTCTGGTCCTAAGGATCTTTCCATTTATTATTACTAGATCACCAACCAAATGCTTTGGAGGTTCTTTGGCACGCTTATTATGGTACTTCCCCATTTGCTCTTGTGCCTTTTCTAAACCTTTTGGACACAGGTCATGCACACTTGACATCCAATGAACATAGTTCCTTGATGCCGGATTCTTTGACTCTGCTTCAACGGGCCAATTCGTTCGTGGATTGAACCCATAATTCGCAAAGTAAGGTGACATGCCAGTCGTGGTAGTGAGTGTATTGTTATAGGCGTACACTGTCATTGGCAAATTTCCCGACCAGTGATCATGTTCGTCGTTGCAGCAGTTCCTCAGGTAGCATTCTTACGTCTGGTTTACTCTTTCTGTTTGACCATCAGTTTGTGGATGAAATGGCGAAGACATCTTTAACTGAATATTGAGAGCTTCAACCATTGAAGGCCATAATTCGGATGTGAACCTGGAATCTCTGTCTGATACTATGTTCGATGGCAGACACTGGAATCTCCATACTTCTTTCAAGAGGATCGTGACCTGGTCTGTAGCTTTCTTCTCGCCATCCTTCAGTGGTATAATGTGTGCCATCTTTGTGAACCTGTCCACAATAATCCACACCGATGAACAACCATCAGATATAGGTAAATTGATGATGAAATCCATAGAGATTGAATCCCATGGACAGTATGCTAATTTGAGAGGTTGTAGAAGTCCATAGCAAGCGTGCCAAGCTGCTTTGTTCTTCTGGCATTCAGGGCATGAGCTGACATAGTTTTCGATGAATTTCTCCATCTCTGGCCAAAAGATATTCTGTCGAACCAACTCAATTGTCTCATCCTGTCCCAAATGTCCTGCTACCTTCGAATCATATTCTGCTTTGAGTATGTGTTTTCATAACTGTAGATCGTCTGGGATCCACAGCCTGCCTTTATAATCAAGGGCTTCATTTTCGAAACAGATGTCACAGCTTGGACTTCCTTCTATTGCTCTAACGTACTCTTCTTGCCATGCAGCATCGTTATTTGCAGTGCCTAACACTGATTCTAATAACCAAGAATTGAACTTGACTACTGGGATTGACCTCAACTTAGCAGAAGAAATAATTATCTGTTCACCTCGTAGCTTCGCTGTGGTCACCTGCACTGTTTCCTCTTGATGTATTACCAACTGATCAGGTCTTAAAACGTGGTGTATTGGTTGGTTTTAATTTTCTTCGATACTACCTCCCCCCCTTTTTAGGACGGTACTCCGAACGCCTAGATAATGCATATGGTTTCCCATTTGTACTCCCTGGTTGGTAAAATATCTTGAAATCATAACCAGCTAGTTCTTGTGCCCAACAGGCTTGTCTTCGATTCAATATCTTAGAAGTGGTGAACTACTCAAGATTCTTGTGATCGGTAAACACACTGATTTGATGGGCTATACCTTCGAGATAATATTTCCATTCCTTAAAGCCAGATACTATTGCAAGCATCTCCTTATCATGCATCTCATAATTAATCACTGCCTTATCCATCTTTCGAGAGTGGTAAGCCACAGGGTGTAATCGTCCATCAATTACTTGGGAAAGGATAGTACCGATGGCGAAGTCACTGGCATCAGTCTCAATGACCACAGGATGCTCAGGTTCAAAGTGACGAAGGAATGATGCCTCTGTAAAACCCTTCATTGACAAATTGAAAGCCTGTTGACAGCGTGGATTTGCTGTCCAATCGAACTGTTCACCAGTTTGTTTGGTTAAGTCTGTCAACAGTCAGCAGATTCTCAAAAGGTCCTTTATGAAGTGTCGATAAAAATTTGCAAATCATAAGAATGACCGAACATCCTTGACTGAGTCTGGCATTTCCCATTTCAGAATAGTATCAACCTTGACCTCTGCCATGCTGACACCTTCTACCGATATGATATAACCAAGGAATTCAACTTGTTTCTGATGCGATTCGTACTTATCTGGTACTATAGCCAGGTTGTTTTCCTGCAATCTACGAAGGACTTCTCTTTTCGATTGTATATACTCTTCTTTGTCTTTCGTATATATGAGCATATCATCTATATATACCACAACTTGATTATCGACTAGATCTATCAGGATCTCGTTCATCATATCTTGGAATTAGGGTGACGCATTTACCAAGTCAAAGTGCATAACCAAATATTCATAGTGTCCATATCTCGTATGAAATGCTGTTTTCCATTCGTTACGACGCTTTATTCTAATGAGATTGTAACCAGCTTTTAGGTCAATCGTTGTAAAAAGATTCGAGCCAGTTACTCTGCCCCTAAGTTCGTTCATAAGTGGCAAAGCATACCTATTCATAATCGTGATGCGGTTGAGTCCTCTGTAGTCCACACATAATTTAAAACCCGTTCCATGAGGCTTTGAGACGAAGAGTATTGGTGCTCCAGCTGGTGACTTGCTTGGTCAAATCTTGCCACAATCGAGCATTTCCTTTAGATATTGTTTTAGGACTGAAAGTTCCTTTTCTGAAAGAGCATAGATGGGACCCCATGGAGGTTGTTCCACATCTTTTAAGTCTATTGAATGGTGAAATAATCGATGAGGTGGTAGAGCGTTGGCAGTTTCCGCTTTATAAACTGACTGACAGTCTCGATACTGCCATGGAATTCGCTTGATCCCATTCATCTCCATTTCACCTGCTGCATTGATATGCATAGACCCAATAACTCCGATGCATCATGGGTCAGTACCAAACTTGAGGATGCTATCATCGTATTCAATCGAGAATGAGCTGACTGGTGCTTTTGTACAATGCTGATAGTAATGCTTCGATGTGAATTAGAGCTTATCACCTTCTTCAGTGATTCCTCTGAGTGCTTCATGCTTGACGATCTACCAGTAAGGTAACATGATATCAGTTGCTGACTCCATAGGCCCAATTTCGAAGGTCTCTTTGGTATAGTGGCTTTCGTACCGAAGAGTAACTGGAAAGGTATACTGCTATTCAGCTCCTTCTACAATCTGGCCATTCAAGTTCTCAATTGACTTTGGTTCTGTTGGAGTAACCAATGGAACACCATTAGTTTCGGCCCACTGTTTTGACATCATTGGTATATGACACCCTGTATCCAAAAGGACCCTAACCAGGACATTCTTCTTGTCCTTAAATGATGCAAACATGCATACTTTGGGTCTTGAACCCGACTTTGGTTCTGGGGGTAGCTGTTTCACTCTCTGGAGTTGAGGTTGAAGTGCTGCGGCCAAGTCCTTGCGCTTTCTGTCTTTTTGTGTAGAAACCATAATGAACTGCCGTTCAACACAGTTCCAGCCGCAACAGGTTTTGGTTTTATATGAATAGAGATGTTTTATGATTGTTTTGATAATGTTGTAGTCATATGTTTGCACTTGCATACTATATGAACAGCATATTTTGAGTACTGAACTCATCCTCAGGCACCCTTTTTATATAGAAAGAAATTGTTTCTCATTAAAACTAAACTCAAGATATGACAGTCTGTGGGTACCTATACCCGAAAGGAAAGATCGCAATCCTAAATCTAAGAAAAGACATAAGAAACCCATTGTCTCCCAATCATCAATTTCCATACCATCAGAATCTACCTCATACAAGCTCCTCCATGATGAGTGAGTTGCAGACGCTGTGATCCTGTCAGCCAAGCTCCTTGGTCTGACCTTCGAACTGGAGGCTGTAGTCTCCTGCTTCGGGGCTTCCTCCTTAACCTTGGACTTCTTGTTCTATATGCTAGATGAAGCTTTGATGGGATACTTGTAGAAGAACCATCGACCATGTTCAGAGAATCCACAATGCTTGCATTCGTTGCATTTGGCTCTTGTTTCTAGCAAACTTTCAGGAATACCCTTAATGGCTTCAGACTTATAAGAGTGAATAGGCTTTGGTCCTTTCTTCTCTGTTCGAGGTTTCTTGGGGTCAGAACCTTTGTCCTTCTCTGGTATCTTTTCTTGGTTCTTATCTTGCCCCTGGTACTCATCTCTCTTTCGTTTGGTTCACTTCTTGCCTTGGGAGTTGTCACGACTTTGATGAGACCTATTGTTCTCTGCCAACCGATCTTCATATGATACACCCACTCATCATGTTAACTTGATGAAGGCTGTGGCATCCTTGGGTGATACCTCTGCAGTTGACATTCGATCCACAATTTCCTCATTCATTCCTTTTTTAAAGCAATGGATGAAAGAGGTTCCGCTGAGACATACTAGAAAGTTGAGGGTTTCCATCTTCGTCACGTAGTCCTTGATATCTCCAGTATACTTCAGATCATTCATCTTTTGCAGGGACTTCTCTTCTTCTTGCTTATCAAAGAATCACTCTTCAATCGTACTGGTAAAAGACTTCCAGTTATCAACAGGGAAGAACTTCTTCATGTGTTCTTCGCGGTTATCATACCAGGCTAGAGATTTGCCTTCCAATAGGCCTCCAACACATATGATCTTGTCAATATCATCGTGAAATTCATCATGGAAGAAATGTAGATAACGTTCCACTGATCGAATCCATCTTCGATAGATTTCCTTCGGATCCTTCTTATCCTCTTTGAAGACTAGGGGCATTTTCATTTTGCTTTTCTTGGAGGATCTGGCTGGTAGGCAAGGTTTGGGAGGTGGCGTACTATAATGTGTACTGCCAGAAGGTGGTAGGGGTATTTGACTTGGATGTAAACTTCCTGCATTACTTCCCCCGCTTCCGCCTCCTCCTCCACCTCCTCCACCAACTCCGCGTCCACCTCCGCGTCCACTTCCACCACTTTCTTCGCTTCCCCCACCACCTCCTCCTCCGCCTCCTTCCTCATCTTCAGAGCCAGAGAGGCCAGATTCTGAACCAGAAGCTCCTTGTGGCAGTGGGGCTCCTTCAGGATCTGGAGTAATGGCTTCTTTAACCCAATATCCTTCTTCTTTGGTACCTATACAGTAATGAAGACGGAATCCCTCATCACTTGGTTTGACATCTCCTTCTTGATGTCCAAGGACAGACCTTGCTAGGGACTTGATGGATTTCTTGGTGGTTTCATCTGATAGCCTAGTCATAAGGGTCACTGTGAACTCCGATAACCTTTTCTCCATGTCCCTTCGAGTCTTCCTTATATCACTCACTCTCTGCTTCTTCTCAGCGTCAGCCTTCTTCTTGAGTTCTGTGACCCTCTTGGCCTCTTCTTTGGCTTTTCTTTTGACACTGATAAGTGCTTTTGACTACATATGTACTTGGAGAGCAAGCAGTTCTTGAGCTCATTCCCTCTTTTCCAGTATGCTAGAGAGAGAGGTCCATGCTGCCGATGAGGATTGTATCTGCATCCCAAGGGCCAGGTATAACTCCTCATATGTTTCTGAAGACTGTGCTTTTGCAATGGCAATTATAGCGCTAATATTGGTCGCCAATACCTGTGACTGGGCAACAATGTCAGAGTAATGTTCCAGTTGCGCCCTTTGTAGGTTATCCACTCCCAAGGCCACAGCATCATAGATCTCGTTTTGCCTAGACACTAGGACTTCGTATGCTCTGGCCAACTCAGGCAATGCTTCTCTAATCTTGATGTTGCTTCCATGAGCCTAAGTAATCAATACATCCATTCGATATAATTCTGCTCCGATAGTGTTTATCAAAGAGAGTAACCAATCAGGGATATTATTCCGTATAATGTGTTCATAACGAACTACTTCTTTCCCCTTATTGCCTGCCTCTACCAACAGTCTCTCCCTTCATACCAATATCACCACCTCCCCCATCATCGTATCAGAACCAGTTTCTGTCATTGCTCAGAGTATGACCCAGACTTGTCCTTGAAAGATCCTACTATAGAAGCTCCAAGTTCCAAAGAAGAGAGTTAAATCGAGATCCAAATCGAGAAGGATTCTAGTACCAGGTTCCTGTTGTAACTGTAACAAATGTTCGTAGTCTGGGGAATGGGGCTTTCGCAGATCTGGGACGACAATGGTTCCGATCAGGGCTAGCAAAATGACTATTTTAAGGTATGCGAGGGATTGCTGCTTTCGGAGGTGTTCGCAGTATAATGCTTTGATTTTCAATCCATGAATGGTGACTGCTAATGCTAACAGGATATAGTCTTCTTCATGTACTAGCTCACAGTGATAGCTTCCCTTAGGGAGGGATGTCTTTTCCCAGCTAGTAATGAGGTCAAAATCTGGCTCGTGGTATCAGCACTCTCCCTGTGAGATGTGGCAGCCAATATCTGGAATCTAAAGCACATAAGGGTCAAGAACCTTTGACTGCTTGGAGGGTAGAAAGATAGCTTCAACAGAAGTGTTTTCTTTGCTAACAATATAATGTAATACTGGAAGCGTCACTCCAGGTTTACCAGTACAAGAAGTATTCTTACTGCTTTCAGGACTTGCTTGCGATGGAAGTTATGAAGATTTGCTCAGGGTGTGAAAGTCACTAAAGATAAGATTCACGACAAAGATCTTTGGCTTTCCAATGTGTATATTGTTAAGGCTTGTTCTCCTCGTCAAGAAGCTTGCCCTTCTACCCTCGAAGATTCTAGAGGTCTTTATTCCACTATCCTCTCGCTCTAACAATTACTTCTATCTACACTTTTCTCATGAGCTCCTCTACCTGTCCTTCCCTTCGCTCCAATGTCCTTCTTGCCCTTCAGTACTCTTCCAGACCTTCCGCATCTTTCCACTCAGATCTCTAACTCAGACCAATAAAACCCCTACTGACATCAGTCCCTCAGACTTCTGTCGTCCGGACCAATAATATCCTTTCACTCTCTTTGCTTCCAGACGAATGGTATCCTTTCGATCGTGAAGGACATAAGAGGCTTCGTCAGCTATACGGCAAACGTAAGAGCTTTCGTATCTGCAGCCTTTCAGCTGTTTTCGCATTATCGATGGTATGAGCTGGCAGGGCATCGTCCCAATAACCACCATAAACTCCTTATCAGTGGTGTGGTTGACTGCATGACAGCTCATCTAATTTCGTAGGGTGCGAGTGATATTCTGTGTAGTTTCGATGACGTCCAGAGATGGCATATGTACTATCCCGATGCGGCCATCATCGAGTGATCATTGGTGACCCCTCTCCGATAGCCTTAGGTGATGTACATCTTTGTGAGGTGTAACAGCGACCATGTGAATACCTACCACCAGGAGTTGTTTTTGCAGTACCTTATATTGTATTGTCACGGACTTACATTGTACCCTGCCACCCAACGTTCCGGGCGCTCATGGTGCACCACCAATGCCCGGACATTACTAATATGCCGGGCCGCAAGGATTTCTTCCCGATGACAGCGGCCATCAAAGTGCAACAAAAATACAATCGGGAAGTACTGAGATGGATTTATGAATTTTTATTTTGTCCTCTCTACACTGTTTTTGAGAAAGGTAAACCCATGCTCTGTGTTGATGGAAAAATGTGACAATATATTCCAATTATCTGTGCTTGGACGGCCAATTACTTTGAAAATATTCACCTCCATGCAATTAGAAAGACAGGTTGCCCGGTGTGTGAAGCCCCAACATCGACGTTTGAAGAGAGCAATAAATCTACCTTGGTACACTGTGATTATCGACTATATATCCGAAACATGATTTAAGCCACACGATTCGATAATCAAGAACAAAACCATGTACGTGATTATGTTATGGAAAGAGGCGTAGCGGGGACGGAAGGCATCTTTTGGTATATGAAATACGTTTCTTTGCATACATTGATCATTCCTGATGTTTTACACACTATCTATCTCAGTATTCTAAAACATTTGATAGAGTGTATGGTGCCATTTTTGGAGTTTCACAAATGAATTGACCGATTTAATGCTCTTTCGGCAATAATGCCTCATGATCCATGATTTGCACAATTATTAAGCCCTACACAGCTGTGACACAATACAGTGGCAAAGAGAAGAAAGCATTAGGCCGTATGATTATTCCAATTGTCGTGACGATACTTTTCGAACCTTCTTCGGAGCAGCAAGATCCATTCAAATTTACCCTGCTCCATGCCAAAAACCTCATCTATCTTCACCTCATAACTCAGTATCACTTCCATACCAATGCGACAATCTAATATATGGCAGACTATCTCAGTGAATTTCATCATCACAAATACGTCTTTCGTTGTTTTTGTCACAAATAGTCAACCAACACGGTTGCCAAAGCTCTGTACAAGCAGATTGCCATCGATATGCAACATCACCACGAGAATGATCCAGTATGGTCACATCTTTCCACAGCGGCAAAACGTCATCGAATTGACAAGAACAAAATTCAAATTGATTCAGAAATAGAGTCGCACTTGATTGATGAGTCTGACTACAATTTTGTCAAGATACATCTGTTGAACCACTTTTCAGATCACATATGTCAGCTAGGGCAATTATCAAATGTAAGCTCTGAACCACCGGAAAGGTCGATGATGGACTTGAAAGATGTGTACCGACAATCAAACCGCCAGGAGCCATCTTTCCATATTTTGTGTACAACATTTCGAAACGGGGTATTCCAATTCAAAGACCTAAATCTCAACACCGAAAAACATCGTCATGAAAACCCAAACCTATTTCCCACATCTACAGAAATTCGAATGATGAAAAATCACTGGCAGGAATTAAGTCTCTAGCAGACATCTCATTGTGGTGTGGAATGGCAAAAGGGGAACTTCAAAATCGCATCGCATGATATTTCAAAAGATATGGTAAATACACAGGATATGTTGATAATGACGAAGAATTTCGTCGTCTACAAAACACACAATACAGTTGTTATGATTCTTCAGCCATTCTAGTGACATCATTTCAAGACAACAAGCAGACGATCCACATTGTACCATACTCTGGAACCAACCAATGGAGGAAGCATAAGCCTCCCCTAAACGATACAGTTTTACTCTGGGATGGAACTCAGGGACAGTTCAAGTGGACTACAGAACGAATTCCTGCGAGATGTAATGGCCACAGAGAAAGTAGCGGTCATAAGGGGTTGTTGGTCACACAGTGACAGATACAGAGTAGTGGATACATTGAAAGATACACAGCAACACATCCATAGCGGCGGATACACAGTACTAGATAGAGTAGTGGATAAATATATTAAGTTGCACATGATCAGTGGCTTAACCACAGTGGTGGATATACAGTGGTAAATAGTATACAGTTACGGATACCCAGTGGTGGATATATGGTGGCAGATACAATAGTGAATATACAATACAGCAGACACAGTGGCAGATATACAGTGGCAGATGCTGTGACGGATATACGACACAGTGGAGGAACTGGAGGATATACTATGGACGATACACAGAGGTATTTACACAGCGGCGGATATATAGCAGCTGATATACTGTGATGGATAAACAGCAACGTATATATGCAGCACATACACAGCAGCAGATACACCACAGTGGATACACTGCGGCAGATACACAGCAGCAGATACACAGCAGCAGATACACTGCGATGGATACACTGCGGCGTATATACTGCGGCAGATACACAGTGGCAGATACACAGCGGCAGATTCACAGCAGCAGATACAAAGCGGCAGATACACAGCGGCAGATACACAGCGGCAGATACACAGTGGCAGATTCACTGTGACAGATATACTGCGGCAGATACACTGCAGCAGATACACGGTGGTGGATACAATGCGGCATATACACAGTAGTAGATACACTGCGGCGGATACACAGTGGCGGATACACAGTTGCGCATACACATTCAAGGCGGTGGCAGATTCACAGTGGCAGATACACCGTGGCAGATACACAGTGGCGGATACATAGCGGTGGCTACATAGTGGTGGATACACAGCAGTGGATATACTGTGGCAGGTACAGTAGTGTATTTCCAGATCAAGATATACATGCTCTACAGCATTACCCTACTGGTGGATATACAGCAACTGATACACAGCAGAGGATACAACAGTGGATTTAGAATTGCAGATCTAGATATACATGCACTGCAGGACAACTCCAGTGGCATGTATATAGCGACAGATACACAATGGAATCCTATGCCGTCTGCCTGATATCTACCAGCCCAAATAGGGTTGACTGAAGGCATCATTGTCTGGAAGCAGTAAAGACAGTATTCACTCTATCTAGAGTATTTCAGAACCCAATTTACTTTCCCTATCTACTATTCTTCACCATCCACTGAGATATGGAATGAACAAAATGATATACAGACTCGCAGTGGTACCGCCACTCATATTGTTCAGTGGAAAGATCAGATTGATAGAATCATGTGTGACTCAAGACAGAGCAGGGCGAGCGAGTGGTTCATGCAGACCCACGATATTAGTGGATCCAAAACTTGCAAATTACCCAAAAATATAGCTGTAGATAAAGGTCATCGTTTCGAATCCCAGGGGTGGCAAAGTCACCACCAGTGCTAATGTGTATTATACAGGCTTCAGAATGTATGAGATCCTGAGTATAGAGGGCTTAATCGTTGGAGAAACAGAGTCAGATATAGTATGGATAGAACAGATGCTTACAGATTACACATCATAGTCAGAATATTATTGAAATAATATTCGTATAATTTTTGTTATGTGTGCGAAGACTTCTCAATCAATTGCCATTGTTTCTGTCCGTCTCCATCCTGCTTTGCGACAGATGGCAAGAGGCCATCCATCCCTGTCCTGAGCAATTCCGGACAGACCGGATAGTTGTGAACACTGTCACCATATTGCATCCAGCCAGCCCATCCAGACTGTCTTCAGCCAGCCAAGAGCTAATGAATTGAGATTGTATCCGGCCAGCTGAGCCAGTCCTTCCACATCGTTTCCAGCCTGCCAAGAGCAAGCCCATCCAGATCATCTCCAGCCAGCCAAGAGCCATCCCATCCAGATCATCTCCAGCCAGCTGAGAGCCAGTCCAGCCAGCCTATCTAGATCGTATCAGGGATAGACCACGGATTTTTACAGGTCAGGTACCCATCCAAATCCCCCTCCAAGACGGATTTAATTCAAACCCAGGGGGCGGCAAAGCTGCCATCGGAGCTAGTTATAACATATACACATGGTTGTCCGTTCAAAGCATTCTCATTGGTTGATGGTGGTACATACCATCATACTGTGGCAAATTACAGAACTCTCATTGGTTGGCAGATGATTGGTCATAAATGATTAGTGAACTGTAGCGTATATCTTGAGTGTGGCTCTCACAACTGCTATTGGTCAGCAATCTTTATAACATATACACATGGTTGTTTGCTCAAACCATTCTCATTGGGTGATAGTGGTGCATAGCATCTTACTGTAGTAAATTTCAGAATTCTCATTCACAGTGTATCTATCACTATGGATCTTTTGCTGTGTATCTGCCACTGTATCCACTACTTTATATCTTTTAATGTATCTGTTGTATCGTTTGATGATGGGTAGGTGGTGATGTCTGTGAAGGAGAGTCAAAAGACGAGCATCTCGATTCAGTATTTTGTTTTGAGCATCTTTATGGTCCTGAGGCCACTCAGACGACTCGGTCTACCACACAAACCTGCATTCATCTCCACCTGGGCCTTGATGGGCACCTGGTATTATCTGTGAAGGAGAGTCCAAGGTTGAAGGGCAAAGGTTGAAGGACGAAGCGAAGAGTAGACGATGATTGGTGTGATGACCATACCTATGATCTGGATTTCAACCGCACTTGACGATTACCTTTCTACGATCTGAGCGTTAGCTCTCAAGCGTACTTGGCAATTGCCTTCCTCCGATCTGAGTGGAAGCTATGAAGTGCACTTGAAGATTACATTCTTACAACCTGAGCGGAAGCTCTGAAGCGTACCTATGAGTGTCCGCATTGCACATTAGTGCACTCACGGAAAAAGATCACCAAGGGCACAAGCTTTGCATGAGCTAAGTGCACATGATTGACAATGTAAGTTGGTTCTTTTCTTGGATGCTCACAAGTAAGATAAATGATGAACCACATACGATTGATGACGAGAGCCAATGGCATTTACCAATATGAGCAAAACTGAGCCTGTAGTACAGAAGCTGCGGATTCATGCATTATGGTGCTGCCGAGCCACAAAAGTCATCGATTTGGAGATATGGAGATCTGGAGGTTACAGGGATCAATTGGACGTTTCCTTCTGTTCTCTGCATATTGGATCTCGGCCCGGTACAAATGTGATAGGCACGGATTTTACCATCTACCACTGGGGGTAGACCTTCCCCATGTGCCGGATTTACCGAAAGGTCACCCTCGAGTGGTACTGATTGGCAGCGGGATTTACAAGGGCATACGAGGACGTACAAGCTTGGTTACTTTCTTTTCTTCTCTTTATATATAGGTATGCAGCCCAGGAGGTCTGCAGATAAAGAGGGAGCTGATGTAATGGCAGCTGGCCTATGGCAGGGTAACCGCACATCTGCCCAGTATATAGTCAGCGCGTGCGAGTGCTCGTGCACGCTATGGATAACCTTACGTATTGAATCTACCTCATTCTCAAATCCACGTTTGCAACCATATGTACACTTATATGAGGCCGTACACGAACCTACGCCCTTATACTTATACTGACAAATAAAACGAATAAAAAGAGATACAGACCTGCAGTTACTCTACCATTCATGTTGTACAGTGGGAAGAGTTGATTGATATCATTATGTGTAGCTCAAGACAGAACATGGCCAGAAAATAGTCCATGTGGACGCATAACATTAGTAGATCCAAAATTTGCAAATTACCCACAAATATTGCTGCACACATAGGTCATTGTATCAAATCCTGGGGGTGACCAAGTTTCCACCAGTGCTAATATAGATTATACAGTTCATCTCACCATACTCACAACATCGTATCCAGCCAGCTCTTACAGACTGTTTTCAGCCAGCCAAGAGATGTTCCATCGAGATTGTATCCAGCCAGCTGAGTCAGTCCTTTCAGATTGTGTTCAACTATCCCATCCAGATCATCTGCAGCCAGCCAAGAGCAAGTCCAGCCAGCCTATCTATATTGTGCCAGGGCTGAACCACGTATTGCTACAGGTCAGGTACCCATCCAAATCCCACTGCAAGACGGATTTGATTCAAATTCTGGGGGCGGCCAAGCCATCACCAGAGCTTATTATAACATATACACATGGTTGTCCGCTCGAAGTATTCTCATTGGTTCATGGTAGTACGTACCATCTTACTGTGGCAAATTACAGAATTCTTATTGGTTCATGGTGGTACGTATAATCTTACTATGGCAAATTACAGAATTCTCATTGGTTCATGGTGGTACGTATCATCTTACTGTAGCAAATTACAGAATTCTCATTGGTTGGCAGATGGTCTTTTTCGCTTCTGATTGGTCATAAATAATTAGTGAACTGTGGCGCATTTCTTGAGTGTGGCTCTCACAACTGCTATTTGTCAGCACTCTGAGCTGGCTAGATGCTGGACACGATCTAGGCAGGTTGTCTAGACGCGATCTTGATTGGTTGGCGGCTGGACGCGACTAGGATCCGAAGGACTATCTAGATGTCCTCTGAACAGGCTGGCTCTCTGGTCATTCGTCGCAATTTGGATGGTCTGGCTGGAGGAAATCTGGAAGGGCAAGCTCTCAGCTGACTGGAGACGATCCAAATTGGCTGGCTCTCTGCTAGCTGAATATGATCTGATTGGGCTAGCTATCTGTGGACTGGTGACAATCGAGATGGGCTGACTTTCAGCCCACTGGATATGATTTGGACTGGGCAGTTCTTGGCTGGTTGGATGTGATCTGGATAGGCTGGCTCTCTGCTGGCTGGACATGGTTGAGAATTAGTAACATTTCGATATAATCACCTTTATCCAATTCCACCCACACCTTCTATCTTGCTTATTAATTACCAGGTTTGATTTCCAAACATCTCCATCCCAGTGCAATTACTTCAATCTTCGTCCAATTACTTCTATATTTGGTTTTCCTGACTTGATTTCTAAGCATCACGATTGACACATGTCTATATAGATGTACTATGGTCACCCTTGAGCTTTCTGCAGCTTAACTGCTCCTGCTACATGTCTCCGCAAGATCGATATCATTATTATAACATATGCATATGGTTGTACGCCCAAAGCATTCTCATTGGTTGACTCATGATATGTATCTCTAAGAAGGAATTTTCATTGGTTGACAACCTACAGCTTGAATCTTTTTTAGTACCATGGTACACACTATCAAATAATCTCAAATATCCACTCACAATTAAGTTTTTGAGTTTAACTCCTATCAGAATGAAATATTTTCATGAAATTTTCAAAATTCATAGCTGTGTCACCTTCCAGACTCCAATTAACTATATCTTCAAAACTGATAGAGCAGATATGGAATAAGTTCAATTTTTGACATTTTTGGACGATTTTCGATTGTTGTTCTAAAGCCACTCTATCAATTTTCAAGATATGGTAAATTGGAGATAGGGAGGTGAAAGAGCATCCAATTATGCACAATTCATGTATACATTATATTATGATCAAAGCTAAATTCAAATATTGTATGAATTTTTGAACTCAGTTTGCAAGTCTTACCTTGAATACTTGCATTGAGAGGTGCAGCTCAAGATGTTGCAGGGGTTAGGAAGCAGTCTGTACCGACCCACAAAGTTAGTGGGTAAACTACACTCACAAAAGTATGGATCTTTCACTCTCTTTCAGCTCAACTCAAACAATACAGCAGACACAGTAAAAGGTATCAAGTAGTGGATTCAGTGAAAGATACACAGCAAAAGATCCATAGTAGTGGATACACAGTGGTAGATAGATTAGTCGATTTATATATTAAGATATACATACACAGCAGCTTAACCCCAGTAATTGATACAAAGTGGCCGATATACAATTGTTGATACCCAGCAGTAGATATAGTACAGTGGCAAATACTATAGTAGATATTCAATACAGCAGATACAGTGGCAGATATATAGTGGTAGAAACTGTGGTAGATATACAACACAGTAGGGATATCCAGAGGATGCACTAAGGTGGATACACAGTGGTAGATATACTGCAGCAAATACACTGCGCCAGATATACTACAGTGAATATAGTGGTAGATTTACAGATCAAGATACACATGTACAGCAGAACAACCCTACTGGTGGATAATCAGCAGCAGATATACAGCAGCAGATACACAGCAGCAGATATACCGCAGTGTATATACAGTGGTGGATATAGTAGCACATATACAACACAGTGACACAATGGCTGTAATGGCAGTCGGGTAACCACACATCCGCTCAGTATATAGTCAGCTCGTGCGAGTGCCCTTGCACACCATCGATAACCTTACCTATTGAACCCACTCTACTATATTCACTTATCCTCATTTGAAACCGTATCTACCTTATACTCTTATACGAGGCTGTATACGGACCTACACCCTTACAATGGCAGATACATGGTAGTGGATACAGCAGTCAATTTACAGTTGCAGATCTAGATATATATGTACTGCAGGATAACCCCTGTGGTATATATATAGTGACAGATACACAATGGAATCCTACACGGTCCGCCTGATATACTTCAGACCAAATAGAGTTGACTGAAGGCATTGGTTTCTGAAAGCAGCAAAGACTGTATTCACTCTACCTAGAGAATGTCAGACCCCTATTTGCCTTGACTATCTACCTTTTTTACTTTATACTGACAAATACAAAGAATAAAAAGAGATACAGACCTGCAGTTGCTCTACCATTCATGTTGTACAGTGGGAAGAGTGGATTGATGTCATCATGTGTGGCTCAAGACAGAGCATGGCCAGAGAGTGGTCCCTGTGAACCCATGACATTAGTAGATCCAAAATTTGCAAATTACCCACAAATATAGCTGCACACATAGGTCATTGAATTAAATCCCGGGGGTGACAAAGTTTCCACCAGTACTTATGTGTATAATACAGTTCATCTCACCATACTCACCACATCGTATCCAGTCATCCCATCCAGACTGTTTTCAGCCAGCCAAGAGCTAACCTGTCAAGATTGTGACCAGCCAGCCAAGTCAGACCTTCCAGCTTATCTCCAGCCATCCCATCCAGATCATCTGCAGCCAGCCAAGAGCAAGTCCAGCCAGCTTATCCGAGTCTAGATCATGCCAGGACTGGACCATGGATTTCTACAGGCCAGGTACCCATCCAAATCCCACTGCAAGACGGGTTTGGTTCAAACTCTGGGGGCGGCAAAGCTGCCACCAGAGCTTGTAACTGATATACGTGATTTGCGCAATTACCAGCATGTGGAATGTCCATGTTGCCTGTAAGTACTCTGATTGAGAACCGAGTAACAAATCAACCCTATAAATTGTGCGCTATCTAAGCCTACATATTATCCTTGGCCGCAGTGCTGATCATCCACCCCTCTCCCACCTTTTTCAGTTGCACCCTGATCTTTTCCGACTTTGTCGTCATCACAACGGAGCTCGAATCCCATACCTGCTCTCTCACTCCCTCGTCTACCCCACAGAGAAGCAGCGCAAGACCACTACATCCCAAAGTGCCTACTTGCTTACCATCTCTCGTTCTTCCCAGAATAATAACAAAGAAAAGGACACTCAGAACCCACATCGTAATTGGATACAGCAGCCACCACCAGCGTACATGCACAATCGTTATTGTTCGTACCGCTACGGCACTTACTGCCCTCCCCGTTTCCCTCATAAGCCTGCCAAAGGCCTGTGAAATCCTCCTGGTGTTAGAAACGGTCGGGTCACTATAACTACCCCGGTTCATCATTCTGAACAGAACAGAACTATCGTTCCGTTTGCCACTAGGCCTCTGATATCCGGAATAACCGGTAAGAAGTTGGGTGCCCAGATTTTTGAATAAGCTTTGGGCCCTGCTTGTGACGTTGAATCTGGAGCCATTGAAAGGGAAACTAAATGAGCCGTCTTCTAGAAGTTCGGAATAGCTCGAGTTGCTGACTACTGTCTGGTTATAGAGCGTTTTCGTGACGCTCGAAGCGATTATCATGGTGCACTATGTGAAATTGCATGCGTTCGCGGAAAAGGTGGGAGGCCACTGCTCGTAAGCCTTTAACATGAATAACGTGTGGGTTTCAAAGATGGAACTGGAGGTGGAGGCGTTGACAGATTGGGAAATCCTTGCGTGGTATTCAGAAGTATCAGCGCTGTCATAGGAAATGTTGTGTCCTCTGTAAAGTGCGTGGCAGTAGGACGTGCCGTCATTGCAGTTGAAACTAATCTGATTAGTTGTGTTATGGCATTGAAAACACACCCCCAGCGTTGTATATTGGGGGAATGTGCAGTTGTCGGAGGAACAATAAAAGACCGGTTCGACAGATCCGATGGTTCTAGAGGAATTGAATGCGCGCGTGTAAGACATGGCGGGGACGAAAAAAGATGAAGATATGAATTCAGCGTCGGCCTAGAAACTTAATCTTGTTCCGTTTTGTACCACCTTGTCATAATCACTTTGAGTCATATAGTTGTCGACGAGTCCCCACATCCTGGCTAAAGATGTTGAGTTGAAATTGTGGGTTGGATAAGCGACGAGTTGTTGCTCTGCCACAAACGGTTAGAATTTCCTGTCGATGCTCAATTGAAGACGTTGTTGGTGTGGTATGTTTGTTTGTAATCATATTGTATTCGACCGTTACCGATCATGACATATATCCATTTTTCCCCAGTACTTCAACAGTGTGAGCCCCCCGTGTCCGCAGAACCCTCTTATCTCCAAGTCTTACCATCCCCAACTACCTGCATCCCCAAATTTCCAACATACCCCCACACCCTTCTGCCAATCGTAACCCTTCCCACCATGCCACCTATCCACACCCCGCTATGTAGGGTTTCATATGATGTTATCACAGTGGAGTACCCCAACCGACCGACCCAAGTCCTTCTTGTCCAGACACCAGACCGACCAACACTTTGCAGAAAGAGCAGAAGGCTTGTTGAGAGAGTGTTCTTGAGAGGTGGAACTGGGATTCGAACCCATTGCATTCGCAGCTAGTGTATCCCGGCATCGCAGCAGCAATCCACTACACTACGGGGCCAACCCCGTTGTTGGCGTGGTACGTACGTGTGAAGCCCAACCCTACGACCATTATCATTAAAACACAACCAAAACAGGTAAATCCCTATCACTTGTCAACACCACGAGAAGCCAGCATCAGTCAATGCACAGAAGCATACCTTCCCTTTCTCCTCCACAGC
This sequence comes from Wilcoxina mikolae CBS 423.85, assembly GCA_014904905.1. Lineage (NCBI taxonomy): Eukaryota > Fungi > Ascomycota > Pezizomycetes > Pezizales > Pyronemataceae > Wilcoxina > Wilcoxina mikolae. The sequence goes on along the minus strand of MU122357.1, from coordinate 36,388 downwards.
AACTTCATTGTGCCCAACGGCCCTCTCGATGCTTCGTTGTAGAGTACGGCTTCGTCAAATTGTCTCTGGCGCTTCACAAATGCCAACCACATCAACTGACCCATGGCTTCGTCCATCGGAACCAACATGCAATACCTTGATAACGATGATAGCAGCGTCAATATAGAATTCAGCGTGATCCCAGTTCCTGCTGTCGAAGACCATTCAGGAAGGGGCTTTCCATCCAAACAACCCACCAGAATTATGGTGGCCGCAATCGCAGACGCAGATATAATGACAGAGGCTGCTCAAGCCTCGCAACAGTATACTGGTACGTGTCAGTATGCCAGTAAATACCAGTACCGACAAACAGTTGGTTGGTGCAGTTTGAGGAATTGCTGGTACAGTTGAACCCTTATAAACTGCAGTACAGATGGAGAATTGTACTGGTATACTGCATAATACTGTTCGTATGGGTGCAGCCACGCTTTCACCTGCTGACCTCTGTATGTTGGCCTGAAAAAGCTGCTGCGGCGCATCTGAGCATGGTAAAATTACTCGGCATTAATTTCTAATGTGTGGCGCATGAAGTAACGTGCCTATATATGGATCACTGTGGCCTTATTAGGCTTGTGTGTACTGGAGGGTTTCACGTTATACCAGTTTGTAATTGTAGTTTTTCAGTTATACCAGTTTATACAGGCAGTTTTTGTACTGACAGTTTACTAGTACAAACCAGTTCAGTATACCAATATATAGCTCTGGTGCAGTTTGAGAATTCAAACATTTGGTATTATGCGGTTCAGTACAGTTCTGCACTCGATTCCGTACCAGTGTATACTGTTGCGAGGCTTGAGGCGGCTTCGAACCGCCACACGGACGGTACACCCAATCTTTCGGAGGATAACGTAAAACTCGCGGTCGCTCTTGATTTCTCGGTGACGAATGGTTCCTTCGTGTTTTTTCCAGGGTTTGGGATTCCCGTCGGGAGTAATTGTAGTTCGTCGTCATCATCAAGGTTATTGTCGGGCGGTGAAGGTTTGGCAGGTGAGAACCACCGTCGTACGTTGATTCAGGAAAAAGCTCATGGCAAGATCGGTACGGTGTTAAATTGTTGTGAGAGGGAATGTCATGCTGATCACTACGATAGTATACGGAAATCAGGCACACCATCCATGAATTTTATGTGCCAACAACCCAAATTCAAACCAATGGCTGCTGAAGCAACAGCTTAACAGCGTGTCGTAGGGAAAGCTGTGGTATCGATAGGCCCTACGAGTATGAGAATTTTGTCTAGTATCAATGTCTCACATTGCAGAGTATGCTGTGGCGGGTTCGGCCTTCGCCGGTGAATTGGTCAGGATTCACCTGCGAACGGAGCGACCATCGCCGAGTCTCTCATAGATCTCATTCATGGCTACCAGATCGGCACCCGACTTCAATGCACTGTAGTAACTGCCGGTATCCAGTTCATTTGTGGCGTCATAGAATTCAGCAACTTCCAATCCCAGGAGAATACAAGAGTGCCATTGAGGTTGCATATTCTACGGAGCTATAATAAACCGGATTTCGTCAGGTAATACAGGTTTAACCCATGATAATTTGCCACTCGGTATCGTAGAAGCACAAATGCGGGGTGCACTTCGGGGGTAAGAGCTAAGGCTAGAGTAGCTATAAACTTTCGTCAATTCCAAGCCAGTAACTCTGTCCAATGGTTTAACTTTACTGTTTACAACCCCGCCGAGCTGCATGACACACCGTTCACCTTCGTCTCCGGCACATACATTGCAATAAAACTCTCCCATATTTGAAGATATTTCCCTGATGAAGCTCATGTATTCAGGACTCGTATCTCGATATTAGCTCTCGATTGCGATTGATTGCCGAGCTCGTTTGTGTACAGCCTCTGACTATTCAGATGGATGTACAACGCTAATCACTTTCTGCATTTTGCACATTTGACGATTAACTCTCAGAAACGGCATGGGAAAAGGGAAGGTGAATGGGGGATACCATTGTCGAAAGTGGCAAATGAGAGAGTGGGGATGGTGTATGCGTGTTTTTTTTGTTTGCAGCATTTTCTCCCCCTTTTACAGGGGAACTCCGAGAACGAACAAACTTTTTCAGTGCTGTGTGATGTCTGTGGATCTCAATAGGATATTTGGGAATTCAATGCGGCGTGTGAGCCTCGTGAAGTTCTAGTGATAAGAACATGGAGTGGAGGTACTGGAATCGAGTGAAACATTATGATCCATCATTAATTCGATGGCTCTGATAAGATTAGATAACGTCCATCTATTCCGAGATCTCAGTGCCCCAATGGCTGAAATCACCAATGAATTAGTAAGTACTGGAGCGGTGGAGTATTTCTTCTGAATCAGCACTCGGTTTCGGTTTTGCATTCGAAAGCGCTGCGTTTCATTCTTAACGTAGTAGCGTTGTTTGACGTATAGAGATCCACCGTAGCGCAACAAATGAAAGCCAGAATGTAACATCAATAGGTAGGATAGTCATAAATAACTAACGGGATACGTTATACCAAATATCCCCGGACAGAATCCGAGATGTGCGCTTGCCAAATGAAGGATTTAGCAGGTCCGAGCTGGAAGGCGGTTGGGCTCGCCTCGTCTTGCTAGATTTGTCCTTGTCGCTTTACCCTAGATGGCCGGCCTCGTCGCCTTTAGCGCCCTATCCGCGGTTCGGCTAAAGCCTGCACTGGACCAGCACGGTACAATTCCCGGCAGAAGGGCCTGGCCATCGAGCCATGGATCGTCACCTCCCGGCTTGATATCTGCTTGGAGAGACAGATTCGACTCTACGGGCCCCGGGAAATTGTGAGAGAAAAGTAGAGAATTAGAGCCAATTGTAGTTAGGGTAAATACAATTTCCTCCAGTGGATTTACACAATTTCCAATAGTAATCATAAGTGTGAGTACTAGTACAGTAACCACCTCAGTAATGCATCACGATAGTTGGTATCACATAATAGGGAGGCTTCAACTTGCCACCACACCACACCACCACCGTGTCATTTGCGGTACTACACACACGTATATGCCCTCCAAAGCAGCGGGACGCAGTCAAAAGACTCTCTATTAAAATCTAAGTCGGAGAAGTGACAACCCCTTGCCACTACCAATAATAATCAGGTCTTTAGAGCATGCTGAAAATCTCAACACCATGGAATCAGTATTCGAAAACATCACCACAATGTTTCCCAATTTCTTGCGTGAACCCGTGTGGGCATTTGTGTAAGACCGAGTACGGCCCCGTACTCGAGCGTGTGTGTAGATACGGTTGCAAAAGGGAATAAGTGATAAAGTCAAATGCACTTCGCGAGGTGACTATATATGAAGGGCGCTTACCCGGCCTCGGCTGCCAAGCGCACTTGTGTGCCAAGCGCACCTGCGATCCAAGTGGTAGGAAAATACACCAAATATTTCATGGCAATTGTACCCAAGCATTTCCTTCGCCTATTTTACTATGGGGGAAATTGTGGCCCACAATTTCCTGTGTCCCGTAGAGCGACCCCGATTTTCTGCAAGACCAAAACCGGGCGTGTAGAGCTTACGTATACGCGAGCCTAAGGGCAAAGAAGACCTAATCTGTTAGACAGAGTACCGGGATACGTAAGTTATGCTCGGGATGGGACGATAATATTTGAAGCTGTATTCTTCTCACTTCAGCCCCAAGATCTACCCCAAGCCAAAATGTGCATGCACAGAGACATGCGCAGACGCACATTCTCGCTAACGCAGATGGATCACATACATCATAGGTTCGATTATCCGAACGAACCAGCGGACACAATTGTAAGGCGTTCGACGCAGTGGATAACCACATTTCTTGAGGCAATCTTCAAGGCGGAGATGCAGCAGCAGCGCTGAAGCTATTCGCTTGATAATTTGCTACTTTACTACCGTGCGGCTGAGCATGCGAGGCTTGCTCTTTTGCTATGTAGATGCAAGTCGTACGTACACAGCAAACACGCTGAAATTTATTCCTTGCAATAACAGCCAGATAACTTCCATCCATTTACTTCATTCCTTGATTCAATGCAAGGTAATCCCGTCTTAACGCCAATGACGTGACTGAGATTTGTAGCAACACCAAGTAATATGTACATATTGGACCACACCTGAAACCAATACATCCGGGGCTAACAATGTCCTCAAACTCTTACCCGCTCAATATTATTACCGCTCCTCGTATGTCTTTTCGCTGCATAATATACCGAGACCGCACCCAACATCGCGCCAATAACTCCCAACACAATCCCCGCTACATCTTTTGATTGTAAACCTGATCCTGGTGATGGCGATGGTGCTGGTGTTGATGTTGCTGTAGATGTAGGAAGAATTGTACGAACTACTGTTGTTTTCGCGAAATTGGGTATACTGGTAGTTGTAACATTTGTCGTTCTAGTGGATGAGGATGATGATGTTGAAGTAGAAGAAGTGGAAGAAGTAGAAGGTTCAGTTGTCGAGTCTGGCGGAGGAGCGGGTATTAATGCTCGTACTGACGGAACATAAATTCAGGAACACCGAAGCCCACAAGAAATGCTAGAACCCAATGGAGTCCTAAACCGCCCGTTGTCCGACTAACGGCGGCAGAATCAGGAACACTTCTAACTGTAGCGGTCGTACCTTGTGGATAGACAGTGGTAGTGGGACCTTCTATAGCCGTAAAAACTGACGTTTCCGTTAAAGTCGAAGTCGGAATCACAAAAGTAGTCTCGATAGCTGTTTCCCTCGTAATCGTGCTTGTTTTCGGAGGTGCCCCACCGCTTTGGACATCAGAGATGTCGAAACCCGCAGCACCACATCCCTTCCTGATGATAGCTTCCGCCGGCGGTCCCTGGTCGGTGTCTTTTCCACAACCCGAAACTACATCATCGGCTGCTGAGCGTACACACAATTGCAGCCAATAGAGCAACTGCGGAAGCTTGGAGCTTGTGCAAATACATTTCATGGTGACGCATTGTGAGGGTGTCCAGATGGATTGATGGCCATTATACCCGGCAATGCAAACTTGAGAACAAGATTGGAGGTCTTTAAATGTGGGTACGTCCGGGAAGCCTTGGGCTCTGCTTGCGCGGGATGCAAATAGGATGAGAAAAGGGAGAAGGAGAATGTACTGAATTGTCGTAGGTTGCATCGTGGAGATGGTGATATGGATCAAGGAAGTGGAAGAATCGGTATGGGTTGAGATAAATGCAGAAATATATGTATTCAGGAATATATAGCGAATATGCAATAACCCATCGGTGTGGGATAATAAATTGAGCTGAGAGCTCGAATATATGAATATATATTTCTCATCTCCATCAACCCCGGGTATCTCCGTCTGTAAGGCTGGTTAAGTGATAATGAACGCTCGCCCTATGTATCTCTTTTTCGCATTTGCACCTTGGCAAAACACGGACTGACGCAAGCATGTTCCGCTGTTTTTCTGCTTTTCATGCGCTAGCCTGCGGCTGATGCTGTAGCATGGGATTGTCGCTGAGACTTTCACTGTTATGCCAGCACGCAGGATAGGGATATCGATTGTCCATTGGGCTAGGTTCATATTGCATTTGTCTGGCTTTGAGGGTTCGGGTATCAGTGCCTGTTACCGCTAGGTTCCGGATGCCTTGCAGGATGCCTCGGGGGGGCTGTCATGGTTGGGTTCGAGTTTGTGGATTTATGACTTTTTAGATAAACAACTACTATCTGATGGAGTAAAGATGGCTGTTTTATTGTTCACTCTAGATAGCTGAATTGTAGGTTATATAGATCTTGTAGCCTAGCTAGCGATGTCTGACATAAGGGCAGTGTTGCGCTTAACTGAATATGCGGCTATTTTCGGTGCTATTTCCGGCGCTATTTCCGGCGCTTAATGGCGGTTCAAATTACTGTGAGGCTACTCTAGATATCATTCAGATTCATTCTCTTACCTATCATATTTGCCCCGAGACTAGTTCAGTAGCCGCAACGCATCACGGACAGGGTTCTATCTAAATTTTTTGCAGAACCGTAAAAAACATCGATGGCATTGAAGAATGAAGTTCTGGTGATATTATGGTATAAGGGAACTTGAATATTGGAGGTCATCATCGGGGATCACTCTACATCTAGTTTAAGCAATCTTGTATGAACATTGTATATGAAAAGTCAAGTATTAGGATTGTATGAGAAGTATATATAAGAATACAAGCTCAGGTGGCGGCTTCGCCGCCCCCAGAATTTGAACCATACCTATCTTCCAGTGGGATTTGGATGGGTACCTGACCTATAGAAATACATGATTCAGCCCTGGCACAATATAGATAGGCTGGCTGGACTTCCTCTTGGCTGGCTGCAGATGATCTGGATGGGATAGCTGAAGACAATCTGGAAGGACTGACTTGGCTGGCTGGACCCAATCTCGATGGGTTATCTCTTGGCTGGCTGAAAATAGTCTGGATGGGCTGGCTGGATACGATGTGGAGAGTATGGTAAGTGTTAGGGGTTTTCCCTTAGCAGGTGTACGAGGTACGAAGGATGTCCATGGCAATCTGCGATCGGTCACCTGTCACTATGGTTGGTCGATATCACACCCGCAGCTATCCCATCCTTTGAGCGACGAAGTCTTATACAACATACGCCTATGCAATACCGAGCCCTGGCAAAGCGGAATGATTAACCCGCGCGGGGGCAGTACACCTTCTCGATCGAACAGCGATAGTCACGACACTTAGCTGGCGAAGACATCAGTCTCGAACACTTAGGGTGGTATGCTACTACACGCCTAGGCCCCTGATAGTTAGAGATGTCATGAGTTGTAAACGCACTATGACGCCATTGCAGGGGCTCTTGGGTCAGCCGTGCATGATAGTTTCGGCCAGAATTACTTTACCTTATCAGCAATATGGGACAGCCGGCTAGAGCGGGGTACGCCTCTACACTCTCCGGCAGGCACACGTCAGAGCTCGAGAAGAGGGACTTCACTATGGGGGTAACTATACAGTCTAGGGACTCCATATGTTAACTGCGCCCCGGTAGTTCAATCTACCTGTTGAGAGCTTGTGTGTGGGTCGACTTCCCGAGTAACGGCAGATCGCAGGTGGTCTGGTCCGACATAAGCTGCAGCCCTGCAATGGGAGTAAAAGCCAGCGAGATGGGAGGTGCGATACGTGGCATAGCAGTGGCTGGTCGCCGACGCAAGTCTATGAGGGTAAACATATCCCTGCAACCCACTATCCGATATAACATTGAGTCGAGAGATCTAAGAGGAAGTGATGGTTCGATGAACGCGTCAGCGGTCGTTGCCGAAACCTGTTTTCTGCGTAAGCATACAGATCAGAAGAAAAACAAACGGGCCCCATGGATACGTGGCAAAACCTGGCGGCTTGAGGATAACCTATGGGGATGCCTCGCAGTTTAGAAAGTGCCGAACGTCAAACGGAAAAGTAGCGCAACCTACCGAGATCGAGTAATCAGCCTAACGATCGGAGGCCATAGCTATCTTAGTACAAACGCTGAAGTCATAGAGAGTATACGAGTAACTCGCTCTATAAAAGAACCGCCTTTGCGCCTGCAAAGTAAAACATCAAGCTCTAGCAGCAATCCACAGTCAGAACACACCAGCGGACAAGACACTAAAATATTATTGTTGTTTTTCTACTTCAAGAATATTTATCTTTACAATACACTTTATGAATTTTCGAGATCTCGATTCTATTGTGTTATACGCTCACGCCCTTTACGAACGAGCAATTACTCCAGCTGATTTCAGGTTTGCGAGTATCTTTATTCAAACGTACGATATTGAGTACGAATATTTTCACTGGTTTTATACCCGTGAACTTCCTTCCGTATATCACAACCTCCCTGTTGAGGACTATGAGGTCCATTCCGACTACGACGATTCGGAAGACTATCTTCAGGACACTTACGACTTCTAAGGGAGTAGGCGGCCATACTTCAGTAATAAGTATCCCCGTAACAGTAAGATGAACTGTATAATATATATTACCACTGGTGGAAACTTGGTTACCCCCAGGATTTGATACAATGACCTATGTGTGCAGCTATATTTGTGGGTAATTTGTAAATTTTGGATCTACTAATGTCATGGGTCCACATAGACTATTCTCTGGCCATGCTCTGTCTTGAGCCACACATGATAACATCAATCAGCTCTTCCCACTGTACAACATGAATGGTAGAGTAACTGTAGGTCTGTATCTCTTTTTATTCTTTGTATTTGTCAGTATAAGGTAAAAAAGGGTAGATAGTTGTAATGGCGGCCTATGGCAGGGTAACCGCTCAGCTGCCCAGTATATAGTCAGCTCGTACGAGTGCTCTTGTACATCATCGATAACCTTACCCAACTACTACTCTACTATATTCAGTTATCCTCGTTTGCAACTGAATCTACCATAATACTCATATACGAGGTCGTACACGGATGTACGCCCTTACACTGTTATCGATCTTTAGTAATTTGATACGTTTCGCTTACGGAATTTCGTGAATTACCCCTTTTAGACGTGTTACTACTCGCTACCTATCATCGAAAAATCACACACGCGTTACCTATCATCGAGAAGTCACATGAATACATGAGATTACTTCGAGAAATCACATACGCGATCTACCTATCATCGAGAAATTCTACAAATCGACGAGAGATTACCTCGAGATATCCTATGAGTATCATTACCCCTTTTTCTTGAGGCATCGATACACGCGCCAGACCATCGAGCTCAACGCGAGGTTGAAAAGACTGGAAGGAAACCGAAGACAAAATAAGACTCAAAGATGCTATAAGGCCCAAGGGGGAAGTAAGACGAGCATCTCGGTTCAGTGTTTTGAACATCTTTATGGTTGCGAGGCTGCTCAGGCGGCTCGGGCTACTGCTATATTATGGTCCCGAGGCCGCTCAGGCAACTCGCGCTACCATTCGAACCGGCATTCATCTCCACCCGGGCCTTGATGGGCAGGTGGTTATGTCTGCGAAGGAGAGTCCAAGGTCGAAGGGCAAGGTCGAAGGGCAAAAGTCGGAGGGCAACCGAATGTCGAAGGACGAAGCGAAGAGATAACGGTTGATGGGATGACCGTACCTACGATCCAGATTTCAAGCGGACGCGATCACCATCATCGTTTGCACAGAAGTGCACCTCATTGTTTCCTGTAATGGCGGCCGGGTAACCGCACATCCGCCCAGTATATAGTCAGATCGTGCGAGTGCTCTTGCACGCCATCGATAACCTTACCTATTGAATCTACCTCATTCTCGAATCCTCGTTTGCAACCGTATCTACCCAAATACTCTTATACAAGGCCGTACACGGACGTACGCCCTTACACTGTTATCGATCTTTAGTAATTGGATACGTTTCGCTCACGCGATTTCGTGAATTACCCCTTTTCGACGCGTTACTACTCGCTACCTATCATCGAGATTACATCGAGAAATTCTACGAATCGACGAGAGATTACCTCGAGATATCCTACGGGTTTCATTACCCCTTTTTCCAGACGCGTCGCATCGAACTCAACGTGAAGTCGAAAAGACTGGAAGGGAACCGAAGACGAAATAAGACCCAAAGACGCTATAAGGCCCAAAGACGAAGTAAGATGAGCATCTCGGTTCAGTGTTTTGAGTATCTTTTTGGTGCCGAGGCTGCTCAGGCGACTCGGGCTACCACCCGAACCGGCATTCATCTCCACCCGGGTTGATGGGCAGGTGGTGATGTCTGCGAAGGAGAGTCCAAGGTCGAAGGGTATGGTCGAAGGGCAAAAGTCGGAGGGCAATCGAATCTCGAAGGACGAAGCGAAATCGATAACGGCTGATGGGATGACCGTACCTACGATCCGGATTTCAAGCGGATGCGATCATGATCATCGTTTGCACGGAAGTGCACCTTATCACAGAAGCACACCTGAATCGGAATACGAAGCGCACTTGACGATTACCTTCCTACGATCTGAGCGGAAGCTCTAAAGCGCACTTGACGATTACCATCCTACGATCTGAGCGGAAGCTCTCAAGCGCACTTGACGATTGCCTTCCTCTGAACTGAGCGGAAGCTCCAAAGTGCACCTACCACGCGTTAGCATCTACGAACGAAGCTGCAAGCTCACTTACGAAGCGTCAGCATTGCACGGAAGTGCACCTACGCAGAACGATTATACAAGCACGGAAGTGCACTTACGGAGAACGATTACACGAGCACGGAAGTGCACTTACGGAGTACGGCTTCCGAGGGCACAAGCTTCGCGAGACCTAAGCGCACTTGATTGATTACATTGTAAGTTCGATCTTCTCTTGAATGCTCACGAGTTAGATAATCGGCGGATCACATACGATTGATACGTGACGAGACCTTCGAATCGGTTAATGACTTCCGAGCCTGCACGATGGAAGCTACGGTATGCCGAGGGCTTGGATATGGAGATATGGAGATATGGAGATATGGAGGTTACAGGGGTCAATTGGACGTTTCCTTCTCTTCTCTTCTCTTCTTATTGGATCTCGGCCCGGTACAAATGGCGTCGGCACGGGTTTTACCACCTACCACTTGAGGTGGACTTTCCCCGTGCACCAGATCCACCGAAAGGTCACCCTCGAATGGTGCCGATGGGTTGCGGGATTTACGAGGCCGTACGAGGGCGTACGAGCTTGGATTTGTTTCTTCTCTTCATGTATGGGTATGCAGCCCAGGAGGTCTGCAGATAAAGAGGGGGATGATGTAATGGCGGCCGGGTAACCGCACATCCGCCCAGTATATAGTCAGATCGTGCGAGTGCTCTCGCACGCCATCGATAACCTTACCTATTGAATCTACCTCATTCTTGAATCCTCGTTTGCAACCGTATCTACCCAAATACTCTTATACAAGGCCGTACACGGACGTACGCCCTTACATTTCCACAGAAGTGCACCTCATTGTTTCCACGGAAGTGCACCTCATGGTTCGCACGGAAGTGCACCTGAATTGAAAGCTCTCAAGCGCACTTGACGATTATCTTCCTACGATCTGAAGCGCACTTCACGATTACCTTCCTCCGATCTGAGCGGAAGCTCCGAAGTGCACCTATGAGTGTCAGCATTGCACGGAAGTACACTTATGGAGAACGATTACACGAGCACTGAAGTGCACTTACGGAGAGAGACTACAAAGGGCACCAGCTTTCGCACTTGATTGATTACATTGTAAGTTCAACCTTCTCTTGGATGCTAACGAGTTAGATAATCGACGAACCACATATGATCGATAACAAGCTAATGACGTTTACTGATATGAGCACCACCGAGCCTGCACTATGGAAGCTATGGACACATGGGCTTGGATATGGACATGGACATGGAGCTTGGTGCTGCCGAACCACGAAAGTCATGGATTTGAAGATATGGATATATGGAGGTTACAGGGGTCAATTGGACGTTTCCTTCTCTTTTCTTTTTTTCTTATTGGAACTCGGCCCGGTACAAATGGCGTCGGCACGGGTTTTACTACCTACCACTGGAGGTGGATTTCACCGTGCACCGGATCCACCGAAAGGTCACCCTCGAGCGGTACCGATCGGCAGCGGGATTTAGGAGGCCGTACGAGGGCGTACATACTTGGATTTGTTTCTTCTCTTCATGTACAGGTATGCAGCCCAGGAGGTCTGCAGATAAAGAGGCGGATGATGTAATGGCGGCCTATGGCAGGGTAACTGCTCAGCCGCCCAGTATATAGTCAGCTCGTGTGAGTCATCTTGCATGCCATCGATAATCTTAGCTAAATACTACTCTACTATATTCAGTTATTCCCGTTTGCAATCGTATCTACCATAATACTCTTATACGAGGCCGTACACGGATGTACGCCCTTACAATAGTAAAGGCAAATCAGGGTCTAATATTCTCTAGATAGAGTGAATACAGTCTTTGCAGCCTTCAGAAAACAATACCTTTAGTTAACACTATTTGGGCTGAAGGATATCAGGCAGACCGTATAGGATTCCATTGTGTACCTGTCACTATGTATATACAACTGAAGTTATCCTGCAGTACATATATATCTAGATCTGTAACTGTAAATCCACTGCTATATCTGCTACTGTGTATCAATCACAGTGTCACTGTATTGTATATCTGCTACTATATCCACCACTATATATACACTGTTGTATGTCTGCTGCTGTGTATCTGCTGCTGTGTATCTATCAGTAGGATTATACTGCTGTACATACTTATCTTGATTTGTAAATCTACTACTGTACTCACTGTAGTATATCTGCTGCAGTACATCTGCTGAAGTAAATGCACCTGTGACTGTGTATCTACCGTAGTATATCCTCTGGATACCCCTACTATATTGTATATCTACTACAGTATCTGCCACTGTATATCTGCCACTGTGTCTGTTGTATTGTATATGAACAATAGTATTTGCCACTGTACTATATCTACTGCTGAGTATCTACAATTATCACGGTATATCTATCACTTGATATCAATCACTGGGTTCAAGCCACTGCATATGTGTATCTTAATATATAAATGCACTAATCTATCTGTCACTGTATATCTACCACTATGGATCTTTTGCTGTATATTTTCCACTGTATCCACTACTTTATATCTTTTACTGTATCTGCTGTATTGTTTGAGTTGAGCTGAAAAAGAAAGAAAGATCTATATTCTTGTGAGTGTAGTTTACCCACTAATTCAGTGGATTGGTACGTACTGCTTTCTGACCCCTGTAACATCTTGAGCTGGGCCTCTGAATGGAAGTATTTAAGGTAAGACTTCCAAACTGAGTTCAAAATTCGTACAAAATTTCTGTTTAGCTCTGATCATAATATAATGTATACATGAATTGTACACAATTGGATGCTCTGTCACTTTCATATCTCTAGTTTGTTTTATTTTGAAAATTGTTAGAGTGGCTTAAGAAGAACACTCGAAGATCATCCATAAATATCACGAATCGAAGTTTTTCCATATCTGCTCTATAAGTTGTGTAGATATAGTAAATTAGGAACTGGAAGGTGAAATAGCAATGAATTCTAAACATTTCATATAAACATTTCATTCAGATCGGAGTTAAAATCAAATACTGAATTGTTAGTAGATATTTAAGATTATTTAATGGGGTGTACTATACCACTAAAAATGATTCAAGCTGTAGAATGTAAACCAATAAAAATTCTTCTTAGAGGTACATATCATGAGCGAACTAATGACAATGCATCGAGCAGACAACTATATATATATGTTATAATAACAATATCGATCTTGAGGATAAATAGAGTAAGAGCTGTACAAACAAACATAGCAGGAGGAGTTAAGCTGCTGAAAGCTCAAGTGCGACCATGGTGCGCATTTATAGACATCTATTAATCGTAATACTTAGAATTCAGGTCAGTAAAACAAAATATTGAAATAATTGGACAAAGATCAAAGTAATTGGACAGAGATGAAGATGCATAGAAATTAAACATCACAATCAACAAGCAAGATAGAAGGTGTGGAAGGAATTAGATAATAGTAATTATATAGAAATGTTATTGATTTTCAACCATATCCAGTCAGCAGAGAGTCAGCCCATCCATATCACATCCAACCAGCTGAGAGCTAGCCAGTCCAAATCATATTCAGTGAGCCGAAAGTCAGCCCATCTCGATTGTCTCCAGTCTGCAGATAGCCAGCCCATCAAGATTATACCTAGCCAGCTGAATGTCAGCCTCAAGCTATTTCGATTATCTTCAGCCAGCTGAGATCTTCCCCTTTCAGATCTTGCACTTTCAGATCTTGCACTTTCAGATCTTGTCCAATCAGACCATTCAGATCACTTCCAGTCACTTGAGACCCAGCTTGTTTAAATCATATCTAGCCAACATGTCCAGATAATATCTAGCCAGCCCTCCATATCTGAGTCATGTCCAGCAAACCCATCAAGATCATATCGAGCCAACCTATCTAGATCATCTCCAGCATCTAGCCAGCTCAGATTGCTGATCATTTGCAGTTGTGAGAGCTACACTCAAGAAATGTTCCACAGTTCACTAATTATTTATGACCAATCAGAAGCGAAAAAGACTATCTGCCAACCAATGAGAATTTTGAAATTTGCTACAGTAAGATGGTATGTACCAACATCAACCAATGAGAATACTTCGAGCCATCAACCATGTACAATTTGCCACAGTAAGATGCTATGTACCACTATCAACCAATGAGAATAGTTCAGGCAAACAACCATGTATATCTTATGTTCTAAAGATTGCTGACCAATAGCAGTTGTGAGAGCCACACTCAAGAAATGCGCCACAGTTCACTAATCATTTATGACCAATCATCTGCCAACCAATGAGATTTCTGTAATTTGCCACAGTAAGATGGTATGTACCACCATCAACCAATGAGAATACTTCAAGCAGACAATCATGTGTATGTGTTATAATCAACAGATATATATGAAGCTGTATATATATATACTGCATGGATTAATAATTAGACAACAAAATAAAAACGATTGTTCTCTTGTAATAGGTTTTGATTCCAGCAGTTATCTTTATCTAAAGATCTATTTTCGCTTACAAAGAGTCTATATAACACTAACCCACAACATTTATTTCTGCTGTTACTGTAGCAACAACTAAATAACCAATACAAAAACTCAATACTCTCAACAAAGAACCTCACAATATTAGTATCCAATCTATCCAAATATAATTAGTTTCAATAGAATAATATTCCTCAGCTTACTTATATTAATTATAATTCGTGGGTGGATACTATTATATTCTTGCTAAAAGCCATGAAACTATACGATATTATTACCAGCAAGTAAACTAAACCACCACCTCTTGATACTAGTATTGACCATGACAATTGAAAGATCTGAGAAATTTCAATTGCAACTAGATACTTCACTCCTACTGTTTCTATATCTGATCTTTTTCAAAGTCTTGCAAGACAACAATAAATATTGTATACACTTCAGGGGTAACAAGATATCATTACAACTTATATTGGACAAAGTGCAATTCTCTACAAATTCTGTACCACTGAATACAATATGACAAGGCTTGACCATGAGATTTTGACAGAAGCAGGATACTATTTAAAATCTATCGGGTGACTGGTTCTCTTCTGAGAAGTATGATGCTGTGATGGGATTTTGATCATAAATTTTCAAATCTTGTTTAGAACCTGCTGTACAATACATCTCAATCAGTTTCAAACCCTGTCCTTATTGCGAAACTTCAGATGGGTTCTATTTAGTTGGATATTTCACAATATTCAATATCATATGAGCTACCATCACTCGTGGAGTTGGAACAGCTACTTTATATCAAGATCAGACAATGTATATAGATTGAGCATATCAAGTAGTCGGTTTTATATCTAACAATCATCCTAGTCAGACATATATTCATGAACTTGATCAGGATAAATGTTAAGGACCATTGAAAACTTTTATGTCAATATCACAATGTTGCTTGCATAGCTATAACAGCTTCTTGGAATGAGAAACGAATAACATAAATGGATAAAACTCATCAAAAGGTCCACTACTCATTTAACAATAATTGTAATCTCATATATATTGAAGTAGTTAGCATGAAATGGTAAAGGACAACGTTATTGTAGGCAACAATTTGGATTGATTTGTGGCAGATCAAACCAATCCAGGTTTGGAAGTGGATTCAATCGGAGATTTATTTGGATTTTACGGTTGAACTCAAACTTACAATCGAATCTTCCAAGTGCGAACGAAAACAAGTCAGTAAGTTCTTGTCTGATTGGCCTGATGTGTAGTTTATCTTGTAGTGTGTGAAAACAACTTCAAGATGAACTAAAACTCAAGATGATCAGACAGGAACTCCATTGCTTTGTTTTGTTCAAAATAGTTTGCTGAAATAATGAGGTGTAAGGCAAGTATCTTGGGAAAAAATTCAGTTCGCTCGAAACAAATTGGTTTAACAAGAATATGAACCTCTGATGGCTCATTGCCAACACTAAGTATACCTGCCAGTGTACCTGCAAGTGTATCCGCAATTATACATACAAGTGCAGCCCCAAGTCCATCTCCAAGTGCATTCAAGATCTACCATATATTGTATTTATTTACAGATAGATTGGTATATGAATATGTATGACCATAAATTGAGTCATTGTAAATAGAGTCACCATAAATTAGATAGCTATGAATTGAGTGACTGTAAATTTAGTGACTTAAAATTGAGTGACTGAATTATGGCTGAAACTAGAAATTATAATTGCAAGTGTAAATTGAGCTGTATCCATGAGGATATACAGTATGTGGAGGAATATATATAGTGCAAGGGTACTACGAGGCTCAAGAGGTACCACCTGAAGGTTCCAATACACTAGGGATATATTGGTATCCCGGGCACAACATGGCTTTTCTGCTGATGCAAAGTTGCAAGACTGTCAAATAATATTCAATATTGATAAATATTGAATGTTCTCTATATTAACAAAAAGCTTTCCCACAATTGTAACCAATATTTACTATAACTATCACATCTGTATTTCAATTGCATACAGTATGAATCGATTGCCTATCATAAATTTGGACCATGATTGGAGTATTATAAGAGTTTTATGGGTGTATCACTGTTAAACTATATTTCCAAAGAAAGAAATATCTCATATTACAATTACTTTTTTTGATTGTCAAAATCACTATCATTACCACCATTACAAGTCACCACCATCATCTCAATCACCTCTATCACAACCATTATCATCGTTGATAAGTATACTCTAAGTACTTTGCCCTCTGAACTGGATTCAATTATCTCCAGTCAGCTTCACTTATCAATTTCTACCTCATTTTGCGTTTTTATCTCCACCTAAATTCACTTGATTATTTCAAGCTATCTTTACTTGTTTCACTCCAGCCAGCTCCAACCCAGCTATGTTTGATCAATACCATCCTACACCAAGTCTATTTCGCTTAATCAAGTCCAGCCATCTGCCAGCAAAGCAAGATTCACTCCTACCAACCAGCTCCCAGCAAGCTCTAATCTACAACTAACAGCAATCGTCCAGTGAGCCCTCATCCACCACTACCAGCCATCTCTGAGCAAGCCAACATCCCAGTGAAGTCTAGATCTGTCAACTCCAGATCTACTGCTACCGTCATACTCCCAGCAAGACCCAATACACTGCTACCAGCTACCTCTCAGTGAGCCCTTATCTACCACTACCAACCAGCTCAATGCCAGCAACCTTCCAAGTGTAATGACGGTGCCAGGTACACTTGGCCCTCATAAGTGCACTTGGCTCCCAAGTACACTTGGCCCTTGTAAGTGCACATTGCTCCCAAGCGCACTTGGCCCCCATAAGTGCACTTGGCTCGCAAACGTTCTTGGCCCTCATAAATGTACTTGGCTCACAAGTGTACTTCGCCTTAGTAAGTGCACTTGGTTGCCTAGGCTCGATAAGTGCTCTTCATGTATAAAACCTCAGGAAGTGCTTTTGGTATACTAGCGATTATCTTAACTACATACTGTACACTTGATATATATTGCTTATTCCAGTTTGCAACCGTATCTACATGTATTCACCCATATGAGGACTTACATTCTTATACTATTATTGCTCTTCAGTCACCAGATATGTTTTTCTCACAGGGTTTTGTGATTTGTTTACTTTGTCGACGTGACACGACACGTACAAAAACAGTCGATTTGTTGATTTCATACAATTGCTACCCCAATGCCCCCAAGAAGTGATCAAGAACTCAATTGCACATTACTAACAGTGGTGACAGTGAGGATTTGTTGCAGGCTACAACCTCCGAATCTGAGAATCAAACACCTTAAATTACCAGGTCCTGGTCTGCTCGAATGGCCTTATCAGAAGTCAACATCGACGTCGACGATGAGGTTGACGACAAAGACGAAGGTCAGAGCGACTATCACGATCATGGCTTCAGATCAATGATCACCAATGAGGATTATAGCAAAATATTAGCCCAAAACATGATACTAAAGATGATGTTTGAAAAGCAGGCAATATGGTTAAAGGCCCAGCGAGAACAATTGGGTATTGAACAAGAAACATAGGTCGCCCAACATGCCGAACACGAAGCCATAACGTGTGAGGGACCTGCAATCTTCTCCATTGTCGATTCCGTATGGTCCTTTGGCAGAGCCAATAAGTTGGACAAGTTTATAGATGTATTATGATCCAATTTTGACTCACACAAATACTTGTTCCCATGTGGCAGATGCGATCAAGTCAAATATGCAGTCTCACTCCTTGACTGCTGGAGCAACAACCTGTATCTGACACAGCATTAGTCTGCGATGACGATCCCTTCCGAATGGGCCGGCAACTTATGCAGGGATTCTGACCCCTATTTGGAGGACATCGGGCATTTCGCACAAGAGATCACCCGGATGTACCAAGACAAGTATCGCCACAGGAAAGCGATAATGCAGGCGATAAATGAATAAATACAATTGACTATATAGCCGGTTGCTAATGCTTTACGACATGGTCTGGGCAGGTCTCCAACATGCACTCAAAAACAAGGTCGGACCGATGACCCCCACTTGTGGAATATTCGAGACAATCAATGACCTTTTCAACAAGGCTGCAGCCTCAGAGGGTATACACACCGATATGAGATCCGGGGTCCAGCATCAGCAGCAACAGCAACAGCAAAGGCAGCTAGAATCGTCTCAACAAGGGGGGTAGCGAAGTTACTGACCATCAATCTCTGAACCTATGACAGAGTGATCCACCAATGAAAGACCTGGTGGCACTCACGCCAAATTGATCCACACACTATGGGTCTTCAAAGATATCTTTGATAGCAGAAGGGCTAACAAGAAGTGCACACGGTGCGGAAGCAAAAACCGTAAACACCTCCAGTGTCCAACTTACAGTGCTGCTTGTGTGCCCAAATCAAGCTTGAACCACAGCAGAAGCCGTGGTGGCGGCGGCAGCAGCGGCGGCTGGTACCACCAAGTGAAACGCTAAAAGTCATTCAACACTCAACAGTCAAAATACTCGTACACCTCTCCCGGCACCTAGCCCGGCGGGAGGGTCTGGGCCAAGAGGAGTTAGGGCTAGAGAGGTGGCGAATAAGGTCATTGTTGGGGACGATCGATCAGATCCAGCCCTACCAAATCACTTCCAAATTGAGAGTTATTCTTGAGCCCCCCCATGGTCTCTTTTTAAGTCAATCCTTATGTTGTACAAAGAAGCCAGATTCGTCACACATTGTTCATGAAGTACTCATACGAGATTGACATGGCAAGATGCATTGCATTTGTCCTCTATTTGACTGTGGCGTGATGAGTATCTTTAGGTTCCCAAGGCTGCCCAGGCGACTCGGGCTACAACATGAACAGTCATTCACAGTGTAAAGGATGTACGTCCGTGTATGGCCTCGTATAAGAGTATAATGTAGATACGGTGGCAAACATGGATTCGAGAATGAGATATATTCAATGGATAAGGTTATCGAGGCGTGCATGAGCACTGGCACATGCTGAATATATACTGGACGGATGTGCAGTTACCCTGCCATAGGCCGGCCGCTATTACACACAGCTACACAGAGTTTCAATGGCCAATTGATGATGTCTGCGAAGGAGAATCATAATCCAAACATCTCAGTTCAGTATTTTGATCACTTAACTGCGGTTGACGAACCGGAGGTACTGGTTGTGCCCATAGCATATGACCTGATTCTAGGCTTGCCTTGGTTCAAGGCTAGGAACCCTGAGGTAGACTGAGCATCCGGTCAACTTCTCTTCCTGCAGACACCAAGTGGCAATGCAAATACACTGATGGATACCGTCAATGTGACATCGAATTGTCCACAGGAATCTGAGGAGGGTGGGGTTCAAGACATTCATCTGCTTGGAGCCAACACATTCGAGAATCTCGTAGCTAGCGATGTGATTGTCGTGGCATTCACCAGATACATTGGGGATTGCACAGGATTGCTGGGAGCTTCAATACAAGGCATCATCTTCAAAGGTGAGAGGAGTACCTGGACCTGGAGGAGCGAGCAGGAGCAGCGGCTGAAGTTGCGGCAGAAGAGTTACTTTGCTGGTACTTGAATGACTGCTACCGGCTAGCCGAGTCACGAAGGGAAGAGGTCTGCCCTGATTATTTGTTTTGTTGTTTCTGGACTGACTGGTACTGTTGCTCCCAGGAATTCCTACCATCCCTCAGAAGATTGAAAACACACAGCTAACGAGTATAGATAGAGCTGCACCTTAAATGGTACTTGCAAATGAAGTCGGCCATATTTCCACCAAGTATTATGAATTCGTATAGGTTATAGCAAGGTCAAGGCAGAGACGCTACCACCGTACTGATCATTTGACAATGCGATCAATCTGGTACCCAGGTACAAGCTGCCCTACGGACATATCTATAACCTTTTGAGGTTGAGTTAAAAACTCTAAAAGCTTACATCGACAACAATCTGGCCAATGGTTTCATCCAGTGGTTATCATCACCAGCAGCAGGTCCAACATCAAGAACAAAACCAAGTTTCGCTCCAGATACTGGAACGTTTAGAATACATTAGACACTTCAGACGAAGCCATTTGAACCTTATCGTGAAGTGATACTGCACGTGCATATATATAACCCCTGGTGTTGCCATTGCACTTCCTGACGTAGCATTCCTTATTGGTGTAGCTAGTGTTGGCAACGAAGCGGATCGGTTCGTCGCGAATCGAACCAGAGTGCGATTCGACATGGATTTGATCCGATATTTGTACGAAGTTCCGAGGTTTGTCCGAACCTGTTCACGAACCATCTATCTTCGAACGATAATAGGTAAGCGAATTCCTATCCGATCCGCTCGATTGGTAGTGCATCTTGTAGCGGGAGAGGTTAGCTAAAAGATGCACTAAACATCGAGCCGATGAGACAAGATCTCGCTTACTTATTTTTGTTCGCAGTTGTAGGCCGAAATGGTGGGATTTGTGGCGAAAGGCTTTGCAAGGATCCGGTTTGCGCGGACCAAATCTGTTCGTCAATTGTACGAACCCTGGACGGTTCGTGGCCAACACTAGGTACAGCTATACAGTACGCATAAATCTTACTGACGCATCGATACAGTGTGCACTCCTTTTGAACCACAACACTACTCATGTAACGCATGACTGCAAGGTATCCTGTAACATAACACAATGTTCACAGCACACAACGTTTATATGATGCTCGAAATTGCATTCACACCTTGGGCAACAGATATAGTACAGTAACGTTATTGTTAACAATGTTTGATATTCAGCTCTAATATATACATTTTTCCATTCCAAATATCCTCAATTATATATCCCATGCTACACATCGCAGCCAGCTTGAAGCACATCCTTAAAACTACTCTCTCCTTCACAGTCATCTACCGACCCAGACTCAATGACATTGTACTCGTCCTGATTATTGTCCTAATTCTCATTCTCATTCTCATCTTTATCCTCCTCATTCTCGACATAATGATTATCCAGCTGAAGACCACCATGTCACAGAGCACAACTCCTGGCACTGTGATTATCATCGTGCTTGTTGTCACTATCATTGTCGCCATCGTCAATTTCTTCCTCAGCTTCAAAAAACAAATCCTTAGCAGTGGGGATGCGGATCGAAGTAATTATTGGCGTCTCAATGTCCGGCTCCATCATTAGGGCTTCCATTGCAGTCTTGTTTAATACCACTAGACAAGGCTTGATAATGGAGGGCATGTTATTGGCTCTTTTCTTGTGCAGAATGAGGTTCTTGAGAGCCACGCTGATGGACTTGATTACCTTCTTTCTCAATGGAGATGGAAGATCATTCCAAATATTCATAAGATCAGTATAATTCTCTGCAACATGTTAGAGCAATTGCATGCATTGAGAAGGTCATACTTACCACCGTCATCTCCTCGATTGAAGTAGCACTCCCACTTGGACCTGTTGTCCCGGATTTCGAAGTCATCAATTGCAACCTTTATTGGAACTAAACCTCTATTGCATTGCCACTCTGTCAGTGTGTGATGCAATGCCATATATTTTAACACAATCAGTGTTGAAGGTGTTTGTTCCAAAATTGAGTCATTGAAGCCCTCTGAATTCTTGCCGTGTTTGCATATTCGCTGGAAGAAATGTATATATAGAAATCGTAGAATCTCCTTGGCAAGAACATAGCTAGCTCATTCCGGGTAGTGTTAGCAATGCTACAAGACGCAGGCAGAACTCACATCAGGTTGAACCCACATCAGGTTCGTTCATATGATAGCATTGGCGTACAATGAATGTAACATCTGAAAGAATTAGGTCAATGTGTCTGTTGCGCTCATCATCATGGAAACGGTGCAAGTTGTTTAGTCTCCCTAGACACTCACTGGCCTTCTTGATTATGTGCGATCGGACTGCATTGCAACTGTTTTTGATCTGATATACGTTAGTCAGTGCGAATGCAATTCTGGGTGATACCTAACTATCTTGAGACACTCCTTCTGACCTTCCTTGAAGCTAATATTGACTGCTTCGTGCCTGTTTGGCTTCGGCCAGGAATGCTCTACAGACTTTGTGTTGGATATGTTAGTTTCTATCTACCACTCTCTGAATTGTATAAGCTACTAGCAGAAATGCATCTTCAGTTGGAAATGGTGTCTTGTTCAGAAGTTGCCTCTACTTCAAGTGACGCATTTTTTCCAGTTCGGCAATAACTCGAACGTCACCTGGTACATGGACACTTCGACTCCCATATTGTTTACTGCTAACTGACAGACTCGACGGTGTCCTCGGCAGAGACGATGAGAGGAGTTGTGAAGCCGCTGATGATGGGTGTAGACTCCAGAGGTGAATAGGATTCGTTGCTGAACGAATAGCGACGTTGGAAATGACCCTGGGTGCTGGCGACTGTAATAAAGTATATGTTGACATACTATACCACTAGGCCAAAAGGCTAATATGATACCACTTGTGTCACCCAACAACCCCTTATAACCGGTACTTCCTCTGTGGCCATTACATCATCTCCACTTTTAGGTGGACATGTCCTCAGGTCCTAGGCAAGCCAGTCTAACATTATATGGTATTCCTCCAGGGATTGGACCCTGTAAGCACAATTGTCACATCCCCTTCTTGGCGAGTCTTATCTGCTCACACTGGGAATTGAACCACAGACCTTGTTGATGTCATACTGTAATAAAGTTTATGTTGGCATACTATATCACTTGGCTAAAAGGCAACTATGACACTACTTGTGTCATACAATAACCCCTTACAACCGGTACTTCCTCTGTGGCTATTACAGCGACATCGAAATAGATGTTTGATTCAGAGGGGGCAGAGACTGTGTCAGGGTGTAAGGATGTATGTCCACATTTGGATGAACATGTGTAGATACGATTGCAAACTGTAATGGAGGCTGGCCTATGGCAGGGCAACCATCCATCTGCCAAGTACATTGTCAGCTCGTGCGAGTGCTCTTGCACGCCATCGATAACCTTAGCTAAATACTACTCTACTATATTCACTTATCCTTGTGTACAACCGTTTCTATCTTATGCTGTTATACGAGGCCGTCTACAGACCTATGTCTTTACACAAACAGGGATAAGCAATATATATCAATCGTACGGTATGAAGGTAAGATAATCGCTAGTGTGCCAAAAGCATTTCTCAGAGTGACTATATATGAAGGATGCTTACCCGGCCTAGGCTGCCAAGTGCACCTGGCACCACCATTTCATCATCCAGCTCTTTATCTGCAGACCTCCTGGGCTGCAGCATATATATATACATATAAAGCAGACAAGATAAGGTGCATATGCCTTCGTACATCTGCATAGGTCCCACTTCTGATCGTTGCCATCATGGTGGATTCAGTGCATGGGAAAATCCACCGCCAGAGGTCGGTGGTAATATCCGTTGTGATGTCATTTGTACTGGGCCGAAATCTATAAGAAGAGAAGAAAAAGGAGAGAAGAAAATGTCCAATTGACCCTGATTCCTCTAAGTCCACCTCCGAATCGAAACTGCTCCAGCAGACTTGCAAGTGAATGATTTCAAATGTCCAAGTAGACTTCCAGTTTCTCCGTGACCAAACAATGGATCTCCATAAGACCATCTCGGTGGTACTCAGATCGGTAAATACTATTGGCCGACTTGCGGGTGTCATTCGGTTTGGATATATCGCAGATGACAGGTGATATGCCGGACTAAGTAATCATTGCAGTGTAGGTTAAAAACGGCTTTATTTCCTGGCGATGAAACCTGCTGACATTGACTTCTGACCAATAGATCGATCATTCGTATACTACTACTTTGGTTCAACACGTTCGTGAATGTCATCTGAGGGGCAAGGCCCTCACGACCGGTATCGTATCTCTGCAGCAGTCAACTAGCATAATTATATGATATACTTATCTTGGTCATAGCTGCTGCTCTTGAGAGCTCTCGGATTCGTATGATTTCCATATCTCTATGCTTTCATATATCCAAGTACATGTCAGACTAGATTGGTGATAACTTGATCATGCGTGTCACAGATTGGCTCTAAGTTGGCTTGTAAATGTGTAATCGGGATTTAACCTTACATTGTCATTCTGCTTCAGATGGATTGACTTGTGTCAGCCTCGTTGAGCCCTCGATTGGTGTCATATATGTACATGTATTCGTCATGCTCATTTGAGTTTCAGTATCAAACTCGTAAGTGTACCAAAAGCTCGTACTGACAAAGTAATCAAGTGTTCTTCAGGTGCATCAAGGCAGCCATACTCCGATTCACATGCCTTTGACATCTGAATCCACGAAAGTAGTGGGTTTGCATACGTCATACCCTTCTGAGCCTAGCTGTACAGCGTGCACCCTCAAGCGTAGCCTGATATAGTTAATCACCACAATCTGCAGCGTCGTCAATCAATTATCGTCATGGCTTTGTTCAGTTCAGAGCAATTAAACAGTATTTTCGCATGTTGATATATTTAATTCGTAAGCAACCCTTGTACAAGGTCATGATTACCATGATATTTGGTGCGTTCGTACTCTTGGCTCTGAAGGTCCAACGTGGTAGCCTTGTCTTATGTCCAACACCATAGCTTTCTGATACGTCTGTTAAGGATTGCAGCCGGTTCACATTCTGCGCAGCTTGACATCTCGACTGCTGATTTGTCTTCCTGTCAGCTGCGAGCACTGGGTCCAGTTGATTCAATTGCGATCGTCGGTTGCAGTTGATTGTGCATTGGATGTATTCGGTGATGAAGACACGTAGCGTAGCCATTGACTTCTCGTTCACTCCCAGGTGTCTTGGTAGACTTGCACTTGATCTGGTTGACTTACTTCGCAGCTGCTGACGTACTTTGTTATGTACGTATCCATCGTAGGCCAATAGAAATCCCTAGAGACTAACTGTATAGTGTGATAAGCTCCAAAGTGACCAGCTCAGAGTTGTTATGAAAGATGCTTATCACTTTACCCTGGAGAGCATCGTCCGCAGGGTTATGTATTCTCCCCTCGTAGGTCAAAGCTCCTGTGACGGCCGTCCATTGATTCTCGTCTTGGGTTTCAACTTCTGCTGTGCCCATTGAGTTATCGACTAGCTTATCCGAGATGTCACCCGCCAATAGGTCAGTTGTATGGCCTTAATCGCTGGTAGCAGATTATCGTAGGGTTCAACTGTTAGCAATGCAATGAGCCATCTGACAGTATTCTCGTGGACGATCTCTTATTCGGGCCATCGGCATGGTTCTGTTTGAGTGAGGCCGAGTGTACTTGTGATCCAAGTGCACATGCGAGGCCAGGTGCACTTGAAGCCGGCAGGGTGATGTGTTATAGTTCCAGCACTTCTGATGGAGATTTCGTTTAAGTAGCGGTTTCTCGGATTCCGAAATGATCATTCCCCTGTAATGAAGTCTGTGATCGGTCAACTACTAAATGAGATGTCGATTCTCATCGTTTTCCATCGATGTTCTTGTTGAAAAGACAGTTTCGATTGCCAGTGGAGATTTCGTGCTTCTGTATCTGCATTCGATTGCACATTTCGCAGAATCTCTTATAAAGTAAGTGTTTCTTAAAGAAAGTATAAACTTAAACGTAACTATGTATTGCCATATCAGCAAGAAGATTTGTTATTCGACCCAAGAGTGTGCACGATTGCACTGGGCACTCGAGATATCTGCATTTTGCGGCTCTCCCATGGCTCAATATATGCCATCCGCCTAGCAGTCATTTCAATTGTCGATTGTGCTTGCGATGAGATCTTAGTAGTCAACTTCAGGGTTTCAAGTTACCATCCCTCTTTGCAAAAATTTCGGTGCTGCCACCAGTGAGGATGACTGCTGGATGAAACTATTGTCCAGGTTTGTCTCGATGTAGGCCGTTAGAGTTCTTGACTCAATGTCCCACAGATAGTAGATACGCTCATGGCTACTTCTGCCCTGGGATCCATCGCACGATGAATTGAGCGGTTCGTTGTCAGTGTCTCTTCGTTGGCCTTACTAAAGACCCCCTACGATTTCCTCATAGTCGCGGGGATATGGCCTGCCATTGTCTGTAGGTACCAATTCAGTCACAGCTCTATCAATACTGGTTAGCTGTGTGTTTTGAATTGTCTGATGGAAGGTAGGAATTCCCGGGAGTAGCGGTACCAGCCAGCCCGTCACAATGGAGCATGACTGTAGCGCACCTCCTCCCTTCATGACCCGGCAAGCCGGTAGCAGTCATTCAAGCCACGCATTGTTGGTAACTCTTCTGCCGCAACTTCCGCCGTTGCTCCTGCTCTTTCGTCCAGCTCTATGCACTCCTCTGACCATTGGTGATGCCTTCCATGGAAGCTCACAGTATGCCTGTGCAATTGCCAAGGTGTATGCCAAATGCTGCGAGAATCTGATCGCTAGCTAAGAGACTTTCGAATGCGGTGGCTCTGAGCAGATGTCAGGAGACTGAATCACTTCTCCGTACGTATGCGGCCCAAGCCTGTCCAGGATTGGACATCACATTGGCGGTGGCCTTCTGTATATTTGCATCGCCACTTGGGGTCTGCAGGGCTAGAAGTCAACTGGACTTGCAAGGCAACCTCAAGGTTCCTAGCCTTGAAGCAAGGCAAACCTAGAGAACCATATTATATGCCATGGGCACGACCAGCACCTCCGGTTTGTAAACCGAAAGGCTATCATATCACTGCACAGAGGGGTATATTCTGCAAATCGCGTGCGTAACTCACCCGATTTGGAGTGTCGCCAACATAAATGACCTTTATTCTCCTATATACAAAAAAATAACCATTTGCGCAATCGTGTTAAGGGATATGGAGGAGAGGATGATTCCATTACCGCTTGAGCAAACGATGACTTGATGAGCACCTATTCCCATCAGGGGACAAGATAACTTGAGGTGTAATCTTGTTCGTGTTTGGTAGAAAGGCACAATGGAGTATCGGCCTTGACCTGCTTGATACTTTAGAAAATTCAGAAGTTAAACATCCCACTCTGAGCTGCGTCATGATCTGCGATTGAAGCTCCACTATTAGGGTCTTGAACTCTGGCCATCAGTAGTGTTTTTCTGTAAGTGCACTCCTGTGCTTGTATAATAATTCTCTGTAAGTGCACTTCTGTACTTGTATAATCATTCTGCATAAGTGCACATCGTCTGTTCAATGCTAGTGGTTGTAGGTACACTTCGGAGTTTCCCCTCAGATCGGAGGAAGGCAATCGTCAAGTGCACTTGATCGAACGCGTTTATCTTTGTTGAATGAATGCTTTCATTGAACATATTTCAAGGAATCAGGAGTACCTATCATGGCGGTGACGCATCTCTTCGACACTAATTGTCATCTAAATCATCTTGGAATTGTCTGTACTACCGTCAATCAACTCAATTGGATTATTACCTATCTAGTATCGACAATCTAACGATAGTTCTCAGTATAGATCTGACACATCGAAAAAGTAAAGAAATCACCAAATCCCATGAGCGAAACATATATCATGACTGAAAAGTGATTATAGTGTAAGGACGTACGTCCTCGTATGGGTGAATACGTGTATATACGGTTGCAAACGGGAATAAGTAATATATATCAATTGTACAGTATGTAGGTAAGATTATCGCAAGCGTGCCAAAAAGCACTTGGCGAGATGATTAAATATGAAGGACACTTACCCGGCCTCAGCAGCCAAGTGTACCTGGTACCGCCATTATACACTTTGGGAATATGGTGGTTGAGTGAGTGTCCAGTTGGCGATGATAAGTGATAGATTCTCTTCCAGGTACCTTTAGGCTTTGGTGCCATTCCTAGGGGGGACGCGATAAATCTGTCAGGCATGGTTGCGAGTTTGAGAATCTAACCAGTGGTGGCTTGTTTGAGGAAATCTTTTGTGATGGCCATGGGGTTATTGAGTGCCAATGTCAGGTTTGTACCTAGTATGAACTGTGGGGGCCCTGAATAGCCGATCAGGGCTCCGATGTATATGACATCAGAAATTGTATTATGTAGACCGATGTCTGGATAGTTTCGCAGCCAGTAGTTCCAGTCGCCTTCATTGAGTATTCTTTGGTACATTAAGGTTCCATTGGCATATTGTGTAAGTCGGATTGGGGAATCGAGTGGTCATTCTTGGAGCCCCCAATAGGGCTGAGAGCTCCCGTGTCCCCAAATACTGGAGTGATATGCGTTGGCTCAGCAGTATAGTTTCCACTCTTCATTTTTCAGTGCACTTGCTTTCTGGGTGGGCCCCCTCGCAGTTCACACAAACATGTGTATAGCGGCACCCTTCCCAGTCCCAGGTTTCTTTGTTGATGTTATTGTAGATCTTATGTTCAGAGCTGTTTGTTTGGTTCATTGTTGGGCCACTGATACAGGGTGAATTTGATGTCATAGTGTATTGTCATTTTGCTGATAGTTCTTGGGTACCCTTTGTGGTACTGAATTTAAAGAGTTGTGTGGTTTCTAGACCATGGTCCCGTGTACTCCAGCCTGCAGGTTCATTAACTCGTAGGCATATTGTCTTTTGAGTGAAGACGATGTGGAATTTCCGTAAGCTATCACAAGTATGGGTTTGAAGGAGATCATAGAGGGTGAGTTGGTATGCGATCAGGGCGAAGGCAAGTGGCAGCTCCTGTGTGGGTAGTGTGAATGTGAGGATGATTGCCATATAGACTATAAAGGAATGCATGAAATGGGATATCAACTTGTATTCCTCAAGTTCAATATCTTTGAAGTGGGTACCGAGGTTGAAGCTTGATTCTCCAGTTCCAAAAGAGTAGAATTGCAGCTGTTTCTTTTTATATGTGAACGAAGCTTCGAGCGTCAGGAGAATTTCCACTCAGAATTAGATTGTGTATATCGACTGCACAACTGCTGTATCGATTGCGGGGAACATGTCTTGAATGGAGAGGAGCATGGAATCATTACCTGATAGCTCGGTTGCTGTACCAGGACTGGGAGAGGTACCCATGCTTACTGTGTATATGGGGCCTAACCTGCAATGAGCGTCGAGGGCTGCTGTGAGTGCAAGGAGAATGGTGTTAATGTCGATATCGGTTGAAATTGGGTGGGTGGGTATCTATTGTGTGTTTTCCATGGCTGCCCTGATTGCTACCAGTGCCTGGGAGAGGCGGGTAGTTTCTTGTGTGTTGGGTCTTTTTTGTTTTTTTTTGTTTTGATCAAACTGTATTCACTCTACCTGGAGTATGACAGACCCCTACTCCCCACCACCTCCGAACAAGGCAGTTGGATGGTGACGCTCCACTCCTACTACCCGTCATCCGCTTCAGACAAAGGGAAGTGAAAAGATTTGTAAGGACAAAAGAAAGGAAGAAAACGAAAAGAAAGACCCTCAAACTTAATCTCACTCTTCTCACTTCTCCGCTTCCTTATTATCCAGCTGTCGCTTCGACCAATCAAGTTGCTTGCGTCCATCCAAGCCGCCAAGACTTGGATGCAAGCAAAAGTGACAGTTTATTTCTCTGCCACTCACTTGGGTGGGAACTTTCCGATGTCAGTAGCTGCCAGGAAGTCCATCACCGCTTGGTCGCACTTCTCCATGGAAAACAGATCAGAGACCTTCATGTGTTGGCATCTGCCTGCCTTCCAGCGCATCTCCTTTCCCACCTCTTTCCAGAGCACTTTCTGCTGGTCTTTCCACCGGCTGCAGTTGTGGAATAGATGGTCTCGTGTCTGCACTGCTCTGCCTCCACACCACCAGCACCATTCGTCGTAATGGTGTCTGAACCGTTTTAGGTACTTACCCACTGGAGCATGCCCGCTCTTCAATCGATAGAACCTTGTAGCTAATTACTTAACACTTGTCATCAGGATGGATCTCTTACTCTCCTCCTTGCACTTGAGTCTGTAGCCGAAGTGCTTGCTTCACTTGTTGGCCTCCCACTGTGTCTTTGCGGCCGATCTTGCCTAAGTGATTTGTCTGGTTCTCTTTGCAGCAGAGGTGTATACCTGTTCTCGTTCTGTCCTTGCTCTGTGGCCTTCCCGGGTCTGGTTGACTTGGTGGTCTGCTTTCTCGTTCCCGTGGATGCCTCATCAGCAAAAAATGGAAAAGTATTCTGAACATTCTGAGCATTTTCAAATTCAAGTTCTCGTTTTCTTGATTACAAAGTGTATTCTGGCCGGAACTATACTCAGTAAAATGATTTTCATATCTTTGCAGGATTTTGAAACTATGTATAGTATTCCCAAAAGGGTCTAACTTAGTCTGATACATTGTTTTATAGTAGAAAGTCGGTCTACTTTTAAAAATACAATATGTAATAGACATACAATTGCTTGCTTAGTAATATTATCAAACTTTTGGTTTATATATCTTCATGACAAATTATAATGAAACTAACCATATTTGGAATACTTCCAGCTATAATTAACAAATAATTGTATATCGTTAATAATATTTCCTATTTTGGTTAGTTTGTTTTTGATTTGTCATTTCTAAATACCAATGTCAAGTTTCATATCATTACTCAGCAAAGTATTCTTTGTTCTTTACATTTTTCAAAAATAAAAGTAGCTGACTTAAGCAATTAAGAAATGTATTCAACTAAGCTATATCTATTTTGAACTAATATACCAAGTTTGAAAATCCCGTCAAGTTTTGGATGCAATATTACTCAGTATCATTCCCATTATTGGATCTGACAAAATCCACTAAACGAGAACTGAACTTTCAAAACCTTCAAAATGCTCAGAATACTCAGAATGTCTTTTTTTCTTTATGCTGAGGCTATGTATCCTGGGACCCAGTGGATCTCCGTTTCAATACCGCACTCGCAGAGGTTGCCCGCATTGCAGTTGATTCATCTGGATAGTGGTTGTCCAGGACCCGCCTCTAGATGTCCTGTTTATCGGATGGCTGCCTGCAAATCGCTGAAGACTGCCACCTTTATCATGTGGTTTGCCTGTAGTATGTCTCTTTCCTTGAGTGACTCCCACAGCGCTAGTCCAATTGCCTACAGCTCCGCATTGTAGACCTCCATTCGCCCAGTGCCCAGGTGGCAGCGGAAGGACTTTCAGATGTCTCTGTGTTTGCATACTGCTGTGGCTCCCACTCTCCTATTGTCGGTTCGTGATCCGTCCATCCACCACATACAGACCCCTGCACCTACTTTGGCCTCATTCTGTCTCGCCCAGCATGTCACTTCTTTCTTAGCCACAGCATCATCACTCAGTATGACACTCCTGACCGCTGGTACTCCATCAGGGTTGGTCCAGTGCATGGTCTCTGCTTCCCGATCGTGTTCGTGTTCTTTCTTGATTACCCTGCACATTGGTGCATCCGATACAGTGTAGCCGTACATTTCCTTTAGCTTGGATCCTTTGCACGTAATTGCCAGCCTGACTGAGAATTGTTATTGCCTGGAATTCAGGGCCACTTGCACAGGTGTGAACCCTGAATCTCTCATAAGCGTACTCAGTGGGATAGTGGGTGGGACTCCTAGGGTTGATCTGGCTTGTCGATTGAAAAGGAGTTGGAGGTTCTCTCATCTACCCGTTTCTTTTGGGTCCCATCAGAGCTCGCTTCTATATATTATGACAGCTAGGATGCAAGCTTTTTGGATGGCTCTAATCCACTATGGAACAATTCCGTGCACTCTCGTGAGTATGCGGAGCCAAGCTTCTGCAGCTCTGGCCTTCTTTAGACATCAGTTGTGGTGCTCTCTGAACGTCATGTGCGCATCCATCCAAACTCCAAGCTTCCTTGTGACTTCTTTGTTAAACCGAAAGATGCCGTTTCCTACCTTGATTCTAGCTGTGAGTTTCGGGTGAAGGTGCTTCTCATGGCCCCGCCTGCATGGGAAAAGTGCTGTTTTCATTTTAGCATTGTCAAACTAGAGATCACATCTACTGGGCCATTCAATGCTATCCGCTGCGCAGGCTTCGAGCTTCTTAACAACCTGGTTCACCTCTGTCCTGGTTGCTCGAGACCTGTGGTCATCCACGAATGAGAGGTATTCGACTCCTTGGACTCTCTCTTCCACCCATTCCATCAGCCCGGCGGTGTAAATTGAAAAGAGAATCGGCGATACAGGAGATCCTTGTGGGACACCTGCATTAACTGGATGGCTCTGCATGACGTTCCCCTCGATCACCATCTGCACCGTTCTTTCAGAGAGAAAACTTTCAGTCCATAGTATGACGTCTCTGTCTATCTGCTTGGCCATCATTGCCTGAATCAGCCTCCCTTTTGCTACGCTTGAGAATGCTACTTTAATACCCTTCAGGAGGACACCGGCAATGTTGCCTTCTGTCCATACCTAGCAGGCTCTGTCGACAATGATGGCAGCAGCATCGATAGCTGACCGTCTCTTTCTACTACCGAATTGGCACTCGCTTAGTAGTGCTCTGGTTTCTTCTTCCTCGGACAATAGTTCGGCAACTACTCTTTCGACCACTTTGCACATGCAGCTGAGCAGGGAGATCGTACGGTACGAATTGAGCTTGGTGTAGTCATCTTTTCCTGGCTTTGGGATAACAACCCCACTCACACACTTCCACACAGCTGGGTACCGACCAGTCTGAAGGGCGGCCGTGATTAGTCCAATAATTTTCGCTCTGTTCCACCTTCAGAGGAGGTGGATGGCTCCGAACGACAACTTGTCAGGGCCTGGGACTTTCTTGACCGACTGCTAGAAAAGGGCTCTTGTGACTCCTTGCTCTATGATCCGTTCGTGTGTTCATCCTGCAAGGGGTAGTTCGTAGTACTGGTCTTCATCGTTTTGGGGAAAGGACTCCCGTCTGAGCATTTCCTCCTTTTCGGTGATAGAGCTTGCATCCTTTCCCTTTCTATCAGACTAAGCCTCCACAGTTGCCCCCACACGAGGGCTGACGAACTTTGCAGCCCTCCAAACCTAACTGCCCCTGTGGTTCTGTAAATATTCATTCCGCATCTGGTTCTTAGACCGCCAAATCGACATTTGCAGGTGTTATGGGGATACTTAGCGATTAAGTACGGCCGCCTACACCTCAGTCGTCGTATGTGTCTTGTAGATAATCTTTGGCATTGTCAAAATTCGACCAGTCTTCAAAATCTTCGACTGGTATGTTGCGCTATTTGGAGAGAAGTTCATGGGTATAGAACCAGTGCAAATATTCATACTCGATATATTACGTGTAGATGAAAATACTCGCAACACGATAATCATACTGAGTAATTGCTCTTTCGTAAAGGGCATGTGTGTAAAGAACAATTGAATCAAGGCCTTAAAAAGAATTCATAAACTAATAGTATTGTAATAAATAATTCTTGAAGTAGAAAAACAACAATAATATTTTAGTGTCATGTCCGATGATATGTGCTGACTGTGGATTGCTGCTAGAGCTTGCTGTTTTCCTTTGCGGGTACAAAGACCTTTTTTTTATAGAGCGAGTTACTCGCATACTCTCTATGACTATAGGGTTTGTAATAAGATACCTATGGCCTCCGATTGTTAGGCTGGCTACTCGATCTCAGTAGGTTGCGATACTTTTCTGTTTGGCATTCAGCACTTTTTCATAGTGCGAGGTATCCCTGTAGGTTATCCTCATGCCGCCAGGTTTTGCCACGTAACAACTAAGTCTGTTTGCTTTTCTTCTAATCTGTATGCCCTTGCAGAAAATAGGTTTCGGCAACGACCGCTGATGTGTTCATCGAACCATCACTTTCTCTTAGATCTCTCGACTCAATGTTAAATCAGATAGTGGGTTGCAGGGATATGTTTACCCGCATGGACTTGCATTGGTGACCAGCGACTGCTATGCCACATATCACACCTCCCATCTCGATGGCTTTAACTCCCATTGCACGGCTACATCTTATGTCGGACCAGACCACCTGCGATCTGCCATTACTCAGGAAGTCGACCCACACACAAGTTCTCAACAGGCAGATTTAACAACCGGGGCACTGTCAAGATATGGAGTCCCTAGACTGTATAGTAATCTCCATAGTAAAGTTCCACTTCTCGAACTCTGATGTGTGCCTGCCGGAGGGTGTAGGGGCGTACTCCGCTCTAGCCGGCTACCCCATATTGCTGATAGGTATAGTAGTTCTGATCGAAACAATCATGCACGGCTGACTTCATAGCCCCCGCAATGGCGTGATTGTGCTTCAGCCACTCATGATGTTCCTAACTATCGGGGGCCTAGGCATATTGTAACATACCACCCTAAGTGTTCGGAGCTGATGTATCAGCCAGCTATCGCTGTTCGATTGAGAAGTTACACTGCCCACATGCGGATTAATCATTCCGCTTTGTCTGGGCTCAGTATTGGATAGGTATGTGTGTCACATAGGACTTCGTCACTCACAGAATGGGATAGACTGTAGGTGTGACATCGACTAGCCATAGCGACAGGTAGCCGAACACGGATTGCCATGAACATTCTCCGTACCTCATTCTCCTGCTAAGGGAAAACCCCTAACAGTACCTTCCTCACTAGCTCTGGTAACCTCAGCAGAATCTCCATCATAAAAAGTGTGCAAAGAGTTGATACCACTCAGACAGCATATCTTAATATAACATAACTGTGGGTATAAAAATAAAAATAATTCTCTTAACACAATAATGACCTCCACCTAACTTAGGGTTGTATGAGTTTAACAAATATAATTCATAACTTCCTTCTCTTTCATGGCTTTGGTTTAACTGTTAGCTTGCACCGTCTGTCTCTTTCCATTGCTGGGTTTTTCTTGTAATATTCGGCGATCAGGTCTGGCATGGACTCTCTAATATGTTCAAATAACTCCCAGGTATTTTCATCATGTGAGTACCCGTTCCACTTGACCAGGATAACATGTTTGCCATTATCGTTATGCGTAGGTCTGCCTGCAACAATTGACTCCGGTGTCCAGCCACCATTATCCACCTCGATTGGAGGTACCTCCCTTTCCAGGCATTGCCTCGATATGGTTCCAACAATGCGACATGAAACGTGGGATGTATTTTCCACGTTGAGGGTAGCTTGAGTCTACACCATCATTTGTTTTCCCCGATTTTAACTACCTTGGCGGCTTCGTACATCTTGTCGTCAAGCTTGTGGCACTGCCTCTTTGTATTGATGTTGTGTCCGTTGAGCATAACTAAGTCTCCGACCATGTACTGAGGAGGTGAACGTCATTTACGATCGTAGTATTTGTTCATCATATCCTAAAAAACCTCAACCTGTTCCTCTAGTCGTCTATAGACCTCGACCATGTAGTGTGTGTATAGCTCGAAATCTGGGTTGCAAAACTGTATCTCCGATGGCCAATTCGTACATACCCTATAACCGTAATTGGCATAGAAGGGTGTGAACTTGGTGGCGGTATGTTTTGAGTTAGTGTATGTGTATGCGGCTGTAGGTAACATTTTATGCCAGTGGGACTGTTCATAGTTGTAGTAGGTACGCAAGAAGTGTTGGATGGTCTGGTTAATGCACTCTGTTTGCCCTTGTGTTTGTGGATGAATAGCCGTTGACATGGAACGCTTGATTACGAGATATTGATATAAGTGGATGAGAGAATGCCCTGTGAATACGACCTCACGGTCTGAGACTATATCAAGCGGCCTGCCCTAATATTTCCAAATGTTGTTGAGCAATAACCTCGCAACCATGGACAATTCTCGTTTGTCTGTATGAATGAAATGTTCCATCTTGGTAAACCTATCGACTACAACCATAATATTCTTGTTACTGTTGTACTCCGATAAGTCAGTAATAAAACAACCGAAATGTAAGTCCATGGTGAGGATGGTAGTTCGAGGGGGTATAGCAGCCCATGTTTAGGGTGTCGGGGTGCTTTTGTTCATTGGCATGAGTTGGACTTGTTGAAGTACTCCCGTATTTCATCCTTGAGTTTCGGTCTGTAGAAGTTCCTTGTATTATGTTCCAGAGTGGGTTCCCAACCAAAGTGTCCGGCTGTAATACCAGGAGCGGCACTCCAGGTTTACCAGTACAAGTAGTATCCTTACTGCTTTCAGGA